>JADRCC010570425.1:3652-13835 GCA_019843855.1 Hylomyscus alleni | reverse complement strand
ATACATCTCACCTCATAAAACGGAAATAGCTGAAGTGAGGTGAAATTACCGCAGGTGAGAAGTCTGAAAGTTTGCTCATTTTCTCCTATCTGTCCCCAAAAGACAGACTACAACCCTGAACATTAGCACAGACTTACCCTTAAGTTAGAACTGGATGTTTGAGTTTTTAAACAAATGTCATGGCTGAAAATGAAGATCATTGGTAGACCCCTTAACTTGAAGATGCAAGCCAGACTTCCAATCCCCAGCACAGGAAAAAGAAGGAGGACAAGGAGGAGAAGGAGGAGGAAGAGGAGAAGGAGGAAGAGGAAGAGGAGGAGGAGGAGGAGGAGGAGGAGGAGGAGGAAACCAATTAGAATATATTATTGGCAAAAAACTGTTCATTCAGAATGCAGACATTTTTCATACTGTGAATCATTGCTTGATGACTCAGAATTTTCTAAAATAAAAAAAAAATTCAACGTAATTTTGGGGAGGCTAATTCTTGTGAAACATAAAACAAGTTCTTTTTTTTCTAATTCACATGTAAATATATGTCCTAAATTGAGGCTACTATCTGACATTCCAGGCAAGAGCCTTAGTTTGTGAGAAAAACCAGAAATGACTGGAAAAATTCAATGTAACAATATCAGTCTTAGAAACAAAACCAGGGGGCTGGTGAGATGGTCGGATGGGTAAGAGCACCGACTGCTCTTCCAAAGGTCCTGAGTTCAAATCCCAGCAACCACATGGTAGCTCACAACCACCTATAATGAAATCTGATGCCCTTCTCTGGTGTATCTGAAGACAGTTACAGTGTACTTATTTATAATAATAAATAAATCTTTGGGCCAGAGTAAGCAGGAACTGAGCAAACAGGGCTGACTGGAGCTAGCAGAGGTCCTAAAAGTCAATTCCCAACCACCAGATGAAGGCTCAAAACTATCTGTACAGCTACAGTGTGTATTCATATGCATAAAATAAATAAATAAATCTTTAAAAAAAAAGAAACAAAATCAGGAAAGCTCACAAGATGGCTTTGCAGGTACAAGCACTTATAAACCTAGTGATTTAAGTTCAATCCCCAAATCCCACTGTTGAAGAGCAAATCAGTCCCAGAAAGGCATCCTCTGCCCTCCGCATAAACATTGTGGAACATACATACCCACAAATACCATAATCACACTCATCCGCATATATACATACTCATTTGAATAATAAGTGAATAGATAAATAAAATCAGGCTAGGAGAATTGTAAAATCAGAAATAGAGGAGGTTCCAGGAAGCCTGGACAGGTCACAGACCAAGAACATAAGAATCAGCGTGTTGCAAATCTCACAACTGCAAAGGACCCCAAACCATCTCTCTCATCTCAAGCTTTAACCATCAAGGGAGAATGCCCAGTTGACTAAGTCTTGGGCAGTCTAAGTCAGTTTACCTTGTTGGCTCTTCTGGGATAGAAAAAAATCTATGAGACTGACTCCCTTTTTAGTAAGATGTAGATGCTACCTCCTTCCGAGGTAATGCAAGATACAGCATTCCACTAACTACCACGGAGTGCTCTGTTGGAGGCAAAGTGTTAGCTGCTGAATAGCTAAAATAACAATAGTAAATAACACAGCTTCCTAGAGCGGGAAAGAGAAGAGAATCGTCATTTGCCCATTCACTGTGCCATTGATCACTGTGTACCCTGGGATGTTGAAGTTATCTGTTTATGGAGCTGACTTGTAATTAAGATCTTGTGTTTTAATAAGATGATCTTGTGTTTTAATAAAATGACCAAATAACACTGTTGGCTACTTTTACTAAATTGTTAAGAATTACTTTTGGCCTGGCAGTGGTGGCATATGCCTTTAATCCCAGCATTGGGAGTCAGAGGCAGGCAGATTTCTGAGTCCAAGGCCAGCTTAGTCTACAGAGTAAGTTCCAGGACAGCCAGGGCTACACAGAGAAACCCTGCCTCAAAAAAAAAAATTACTTTTGACAGGGGTGCATTTTTTTCAAAAAAATTAACTGGGAACTCCTTTGAAGGTACTTACATATAGAGTGTATATAAATTTACAATTATTAGTTACTATAGTATATAGTTGAGAATTAATTGAATTGTATTTTTGGTCTTGCCTAGCTAATACTTAAGAATTCAAATGCCAGGGGAAAAATATTACTAAGCAATTGCTTTGATAGCCTTAAATCTTTGCCTCCCAGAGATCTTTCTGTAAGTGGTTGGAGTGGCTCCTTGGAGTTGGTACAGGACACACCCAGAAATCAAATTTTCAGCACAAAGAAGATGTATTACCCCCGGGGAATAAGCAAGGGGGACGGCTGTCTCCGGAATAGGGCCAACGCAGATGTCATCATCATCATCGTTGTCATCATAGTCATCATCATGAGCCAGCAACAGCAGTGGGTATTTTTATTATTATTAATTGATTATTTTATTTATTTACATCCCAAATGTTACCCCCTGATCTCCCTTGCAGAGTTCTTCCCCTTCTCCCCACTCCCTTTTGCCTCTGAGAGGGTTCCCCACAGCACCTGCCCTCCCTGGGGCAACAAGTCTCTACAGGATTAGGTACATCCTCTCCCACTAGGCCAGACTAGGCAACCCTCTGCTACATATGATCCAGGTTAGTTGACACTGTTGGTCTTCCTAGGGTTGCTATCCCCTTCAGTTTCCTTAATCCTTCCCCTAACTTTCCCATACATGTCCTTGACCTCAGTCCAATAGTCCACTGTGAGTATCTGCATCTATCTCAGTCAGCTGCTGGTAGAGCCTCTCAGAGGACAGCCATGCTAGGCTCCTTGTCTGTAAGCACAACATAGCATCAGTAATAGTGTCACAGTTTGGTGCCTGCCCAACTTGGGATGGATCCCAAGTTGGACCGGTCATTGGATGGCCTTTCCTTCAGGCTTTGCTCCATTCTGGGTCAAGAATTTTAAAGATGGGTGGGTGGCCCCATCTCTCCACTGTCTAACTCCTGGAGGTGGTCTCTTCAGGTCCCATCTCCCCATTGTTAAGCTAAGATCACCTGTGTGGCAGTGGGCAGTTCTGACAGTCAGAGTCCAGTAGAGTGGTCAACTTGGAACCCCAGAGACCCACTGAGCAAAGTAAATTTGTTCACAAGGGACAGCAGGAGTTCGATGATTGCATCTGAGACCAATGGCTCAGATTTCAGCCCAGAGCCCTCACAGCTGCCCCTGCAGAAGATGTGTGCTCTATCAGGCAGACAATACCTCAAACTCCCAGCATTCTAGCTGGACCTTACACACAGTCATCTGACCACAAGCCAGGCATGCCACGCGCCATACAATAAAAGGGGTGGTTTGCCTCCTCCTCACTCTCTTGTTCTCTTTTTCTCACTCTCTTGCTCTCTTGTTCTCTTACTCTCCCTCTCTTCTGCTCTCTTACTCTTCTCCTCTCTCTCTTGCTCTCTGTCTCCACTCTGCTCTTTGTTCTATTCTCTTGCTTTCTTCCCCTCCTTTTCTCTCTCTCTTCTCCTCTCTCTCTCTCTTGCTCTCTGTCTCCACTCTGCTCTTTGTTCTATTCTCTTGCTTTCCTCCCCTCCTTTTCTCTCTCTCTTCCCCTCTCCTTTCCTTCCCTTTACTCAACCAGCATATTCTATCCTTCCTATAATAAAATAACTCATTCATACATTGCCTCCTTTTTAATTAAGGCGCCGTGCAGCAAACAGGTCAGCCCAGGGGGAGAGAGAGAGACCCGGGCCTCAGCAGCAGGCCCTCTGCCACCCGGGAGAGAGAGAGAGAACATCAGGCGGGGCACAAGCCTAGGCCCCTGCCTTTGAAACAACAGTCACCCACATTGAGTCCTGGGCATCCCCTATCTGGGGGACTCTGGGACTCTCTCGAGGTTCCCCTCAGCCCCACCCCTATAAGCCACATATTTCTATTCATTCTCTCCCCCATACCTGATCTGATCCTGCCCCCTTGCCCCTCTTCCACCCAGATCCCTCCCTCCCATGATTATTTTGTTCTTTCTTCCTTTTTTTTTTTTTTTTTTAGACAGGGTTTCTCTGTGTAGCCTTGGCTGTCCTGGAACTCACTCTGTAGACCAGGCTGGCCTCGAACTCAGAAATCCGCCTGCCTCTGCCTCCCAAGTGCTGGGATTAAAGTCGTGCGCCACCACCACCTGGCTTGCTCTTTCTTCTAAGTGGGATTGAAGCATCCTCAGTTGGGCCTTCCTTATTGTTTAACTTCTTATGGTCTGAGGGATGTATAGTGGGCATTCTATACTTTTTGGCTAGTATTCATTTATCCGTGAGTATATACTATGCATGTCCTTTTGGGTCTGGATTACCTCATTTAGGAAGATATTTTCTAGTTCCATCCATTTGCCTTCATCACAATCAGCAGCAGTGGCAGCAGCAACAGCAGTGTATTTGGGGGGCGTGGTTGTTTCGAGACAGGGTTATTCTTTATAACCTTGGCTGTCCTAGAACTCACTCTGTAGACCAGGCTGGCCTCAAACTTAGAAATCCACCTGCCTCTGCCTCCCAAGTGCTGGGATTAAAGGAATGTATCACCACTGCCCGGCAGTGGTTTTTCTTTGAAGGCATAGAATTTAAAGGAGAAAAAGGGGGAGTCTGTGCTAGGATGTGCTGATAAATCCTGATTGGACAGGTTAGCCAGTGTAGACAAATAATGAATTTTGATTGTTGAACCTTAGAGTTTTGTCTCAGGAATGAGTCAGTGGCCAAATAAGAGAATGGACCTTGGGAGCTTGCTTTCACCTAATGGTTTTTAGCAAGGGAGAGAGAATGGGAAAGAGCAAAACCTGTCATGTCAGCACCATGTTGGCCATGCTCAGGCCTGTTAGAGAGCCCTCCACTTTCTCTTCATTAGTCCATCTTTTCGTTTTCTACCTCTCTTGCAGCCCTTCTCCGTGAACAACACTAATGTCTATCGCTTGTCATTGCCGTTCTTGGTAATCATTTAAAAATGGCCAATAGACGTATTGGATCCTTTCTCTCAGACAGTTTCATACTCCAGAGAAGTCATTAACCAAAGAGGAAACAGACCAGCCCTGATCTCAGAGAGCTCCATGTGTGATGTGGGAGACAGATGCCTACTTACATAGTAGCGATTGATAAGAGCAATATACTCAGGGAAGGTGGTGAGGAAAAGATGATTGGGCAGTGGAAATTAAGCAGGGTCAGACACGGCACTTGAGTTGGAACAAGGAGCAAAAGAAAGGCAAAGGCAAAAGATGCAATAATAGGCCATGTGGGGCTTGGTAGAAACTTGGCTTTGTGGAATTACTACCTGGTAGGTTTAGACTAGGGGCTACTCTAAACAATTACCTGCAGTGGGTATCTCCTTGTTGTCACAGCTGCTGCCTTAGGCTACAGGCACCCAACTGTGGCTGCCTGTGAGTCTGTAAGCCTCACTTCCAAAGGAAGTTTACTAAACACTATTTGCTCTCAAAGCTTACAATGGACACATCCTTCATGTTAGATGTACAAGACAATAACTAACGGGACCAATCAATGCTTTCTCCCTTCCCATGGCTACCCTAGAATCAGAAGCATGTGTTATAGACTTCTCATTAACTCTGTGGTGCAAGACAACCCCCCAAAAACCCATAAGAAGGAAACCCTACTTTGCCTTGAGGGACTGAACTTTCCTTAGACACACCCACTCTGCTGTCCTTCAACGGCATCAAGAACCTCCTTACTACATCTCTTACTCAAAGAACTTCTTGCCTTGTTTCTCTCTTGAGCTTCACAAGTTGACTTGCTTCTCTTTTCCGTTTCCATCAGTTGGACCACAAGACGTCATAATGGCATTGCAAAATTCTTAAAGACATCATTTTATACGGTGGAATGGTGAGTAGTAAAATACTCCCACCGTGATGTGTTACCTCAACACAGGTCCCAAAGTGCAGTACCAACCAGTCAGGAGCCATAACCTCCACAACTACAAGCCAAAGCAAACCAACCTCTCTGTAAGTTGGCTTTAAATGTAGGTATTCGTTACATGAATGGGAAGCTAGCACACCCCAGTACTACCTGTGCAGTCTTAAGTGGGAGATATAACTCTCTAATCTTTTGCCTCTCACATCAGTAATAGGAGATTAAATTTCACATTTAAAAGGAGATAAACTAGGATGTATATTTTAGGGCATAAACAAGCATTAAATGAATGACACACAATGCCCAGTTTGAAGAAACTTCATAAATATCATTTTGTTTTTCTCTCTTCCAGACTTCCTTGAAAATATGAACAGGAAGGCTCCTACATGCTAAAACTGGGCATTCATGTGTCCTTGGGTTTGTGACTGTGTCATCTGGTGTGTCCATTCCTGTGTCCCTGTGTTTATGACTATGTCACCTGGTGTGGAGGAGGGGGTTCCAACTACTGCACTTCCCATGATTTTACATAGCTTTCACTCAAGACATCAACAGAATGAGCCGAAGCAAGGGTTTGCAGAGTCCTTTGTTCCCTCTGACAGTTAATCATCGTCAACTTATCTTGATTTAGAGTATATAAACCATATTAATAATTTCAGCTATAATCATAATAAAAATAATGTTTAGAGGCTAAAAGATTGGTATGAGTAAACTATCCAAAATATGTTGTACTGTTTAGTCTTTAACAACTTGCACAAAGGCACCTGGGAAAATCAAACCTCAAAGAGTTGCTTTTATCACACTGGCCTATGAGCATGTCTATGGGCATTTTTCTTGACGGATGATTGACATGGGAGGGCCTAAGTCACTGGGAATTTTGTCATCCCTCACAGGATGGGCTTAGGGTACATAAGAAAGGTTGCTGAACAAGCCCTAGGAGCAAGCCAATTGGTAGCACTCCTCCCTGGCCTCTAATTCAGCTCTTGTTGCTGTTTGAGTTCCTGTCTTAGTTAACCTGTAAGCCAAACAAATCTTTTTTTCTCTCCATAATGGTTTGGGTCAGTGTTTTTATCATAGCAACAGAGAAGCAAACTAGGGCAAATGTCAAGTGATGGTTTTTTTCTCTCTCTCACTTGAATCTTTTTTTTCTTTTTTTCTTTTTCTTTCTTTTTTTTTAATTCATTTTTTATTTATTTTTTATTTTTATTTTTTGGTTTTTCGAGACAGGGTTTCTCTGTGTAGCCCTGGCTGTCTTGAAACTCACTCTGTAGACCATGCTGGCCTTGAACTCAGAAATCTGCCTGCCTCTGCCTCGCAAGTGCTGTGATTAAAGACGTGAGTCACCACTGCCCAGTGAATGTTTTGGGTTTTTTTTGGTTTGGGTTTTTTTGTTTTGTTTTGTTTTGTTTTGTTGGATTTGTTTTTGTTTTTGTTTTTTGTTTTTTTGTTTTTTTGAGACAGGATTTCTCTGTATAGCCTCGGCTGTCCTGGAACTCACTCTGTAGACCAGGCTGGCCTTGAACTCAGAAATCTGCCTGCCTCTGCCTCTCAAGTGCTAGGATTAAAGGCATGCGCCACCACTGCCCGGCCGAATGTTTATTTTTTTTAACAGTTCAATGAAGAATTATTTTATTCTCAATGTTATCAACAAAGAAAAGTAATGTCAATGGCTTTGCTGAGTCACAAAATAGATATTTTTCTGACTCCAGAAGAAAAAAAGCATACAAGAAGAGCAGTGCTTTTTTTTAAAGCATAAATGACCCAAGTCACCACTGGAAATAGTATCAAAAATTTGTTTGATATATTGTGCCACTGAATGCTTATAAAACTAAACAAATTGGTCATCAAATGCCTCTAATCCTAGTATTTGTTATAACATTGGAGAGTGAATAATGATACATTCTAAGGATAAATACCAACTGTGTCTATGGAGGGAGGAAATAGATTTGTTTTTATGTAAGAGTCAAAAGTTGCTTAAGCACTGGAACATCCAGAGAAGACTTTTTACATCAGGACCTCTTGATATCAAGAAGAGGACCGACATATGTAAGTAAACTGTTGGAGCCAAAGAATAAAAGGACTTGAAGAAGGAAATTCTTCGGCATGGAGGATGGGTTATCAGCTGTATTTTACAACATTACAAAGCAGTATGCCTCATCATTGTAAGTATGAAGAGGAAGAGAATTTGCCCATCGTGGTGGTACATGCCTTTAAACCCAGTGCTTGGGGGGCAGAGGCAGGTAGAGCTCTGAGTTCAAGGCCAGACTGTTCTATAAATGAGTTCCAGGACAGCCAGGGCTGCACAGCAAAACCCTGTCTTAAAAAAAAAAAAAAAAAACAAAAGAAAAAAAGAAACAAAGAAAGAAAAACAAGAGAATTCAAAAATACTTCTCTGTTACTTTTCCCCCAAGACACACACTTCCTTAAGATCCTTGATTTCTTTAGCCTGTACGGATGACATCTTAGAACTAAATTGTATCTTGTGGAGTGGTTTTGACTTACTCTCTAACAATAGGTTCTATTTCTGAAGACATAATTACTTTCATAAATGTATTTGTAATCTATTCTTCCCCACCCTACTATGGCAATGGCCACTTGGTTTGGGATAGTATAGAGCCGTCCAAGAGAATACCATGGCACAAAAGTCTTCCACACAATCTGAACACAATTCTTTAGGATGTCCATAGTTAACCTTGAATTCACGTACAATTATATAAACACAAATAAATGTTTGAAGCAAGGCTTTCTCCTCTATCGACCTGTCTCATTCGATATAAACTTAATGGACCCACTTTGCTTCCATTCCATTTTTTTCCTATTCATTTCTAAGGAAAATTTGCAACTGCAGCCAGCTCATTATGTTGCAGTTACTCAATGAGGAAAAGCTTTGTTTTCTTTTTACTAAAAAATAGATTTTCCTCTTACATAATATATCCTGATTATGTTTCCCCTCCTTCTTCTCCAAGCTCCTTCCTACCCCCTCATCCTGATCCACCCCCTTTCTGTCTCCCATTAGAAAACAGACACTCGTGACAGGGCAGTGGTGACACACATCTATAATCCCAGCACTTGGGAGGCAGAGGTAGGCGGATTTCAGAGTTCGAGGCCAGCCTGGTCTACAGAGTGAGTTCCAGGACAGCCAGGGCTACACAGAGAAAAACTAAAAAGAAAAAAAAAAAAAAAAAAAGAAAAAGAAAAAAAAAAAAAAAAAGAAAACAGACTCTCTTCTAAAAGAGGATAGGACAGGATACAGTAAGATAAAACAAATACTAACATATCACAGTAAGGTAAAACCATCAGAAGGAAAAGAACCTAAGAAAAGGCGCAAAACAGAACACTAAACTGGAAGCCACAATTTATAATACACAAAGGACATATAGGTTAACTGAGAGGAGTGTGTGTGTGTGTAATTAAAATTTTTTAAATTAAATTAAAAATAGAGGAAAAGCCTTGACATAACAGCATGAGACAGGGAACCTCCACGGATGCCCTTGAGTTCATTTTCGGTTCGATATCTACTGCCATACAGACTACCCTTAAAAGTAGTTTATATCTTTAGTGAGATTCTTTTGGAGGAAACTAAATTTTCATTGGAAAATGGTTTTTAATTGGAGATTACGTCAGGGTTAGGAAGAGAGTCATGTGTCCACCTCATCTTTTCGTTCTAGGATCCCATGTGCTGCAGACCCACGCAGGCACTGTGTGTGAAACCTCAGTCTCTGTGAATCCATATGTATATCTATAACGCTGCTTTCGAGGGTCTCGTTTTCCTGGGGTCTTCCATCCCCTTTGGCTCTTATGCCTCTTCTTCCATAGGGCTCCCTGAGCTCTGAGGGGGAAGGGATTTGATGGAGACCCCTTTGGTGAACAACCAATTAGATGTAACCCAATCCCAGTACTGGAAGCTTCATTTGGTGATAAGAGACGGCCAAGTGGGGCTTTGTCTCCAACATTATTAGTTGATTTCATTTAGACTGCCTCCATATATGCATCTGTTTTAGAAAACTTCCATTTTATTAGGTTTCCATACTACCTCTCAAATAAGTTTAGCTGTCTCTCCCCATATTTACTTCTTTTTTTTCCTTCTTCTTTCCCCTTTCCCACTTGGTCCTCCTGTTCGTGCCCCTTTGCCCCATCCATCCATAACTATCGATTCTATTTCCCAGCCCTAAGGAGATCTACCTGCCCCCAACCCTGAGTCCCTGACTCTATACCTAACCTCTTGCTTCTACAGATTATAGTTCAGTTATCATTCACCTAATCTATCATTGACTTAACAATATCCACAGATAAGCAAAGGCACACCATATGTCTCTCTCTGACAATAATGGACTAA
>JADRCC010570422.1:0-10065 GCA_019843855.1 Hylomyscus alleni | reverse complement strand
TTCTTTCTTTCTTTCTTTCTTTCTTTCTTTCTTTCTTTCTTTCTTTCCTTCCTTCCTTCTTTCTCTCTTTCCTTCCTTCTTTCTCTCTTTGTTCTATTTCTTCGAGACAGGGTTTCTCAGTGTAGCCTTAACTATCCTGAAACTGGCTCTGTAGACCAGGCTGACCTTGAACTCACAGATCTGCCTGCCTCTGCCTCTGGAGTGCTAGGTTAGAGGCATGCAACCACCATCAGCCAGGCCCTTCTGCTTTCTTTTAGTCACACAAAGTTTACTAATATGTCCCCTCCTCTAACCCCAGGGTTCAGTGAGTCTGTCACATCTGTGTGGCTGTGTGTAGAACCCTTGGAACATTTGGGCTTTGACACTGGGTTCAAATCCCAACACAGCCACTTCCAGGCTCTGTGACTTGAGTCAAGTCACTGGACTTCTCTGAGCCTAAAAGAGGAAGAAGACAGTGACGTGACCGGCCATGGGGCTTTCTGGAGATTAGGTCAAGGCGCAGCAACAGGCCTCCGGTGTGAGCACACGTGGACGTTCCTGATTACCCCACCCCACTCCCTATGGACCTATGACTCTTCCTTAGCAATCTCTGTGCTCTCCAAAAGCTGCACATTCATTCGGGTCCTGAAAAATGTGCTAGGAGGGCAGCTCTCCCCAGCTCGGCCAACCTCTTGCTGAGTGACACAGGGCAGGTGGCTTCCCCTCTCTGGGCTCTTCTAACTAAGGTACTTCCATGTCAGAGCTTGAGTGAAGGGTCCCAGGCTGCTTGGAGCTTAGGAGCCCCCACAGTACCAAGTTCTCTGAGTAGTCTCAAGCTCTGACCGGCAAGCTCTCTGAGAGGATGGAGAGATGGATCAGTGGTTAGAGAACTGACTGCTCTTCCAGAGAACCCAGGTTTGGTTTCCAGCATCCACATGGTGGCTCACAATCACCTGTAACTCCAAGCCCAGGGGACCCGATGCCCTCTTCTGGCCTCTGTAAATACAGGCAGGCAGGTGGTGCACAGGCATACATGTAGGCAAAAGACCATATGCATTAAGAAATAGTAATAAAATAAAAAAGACTCTGGCACAGAAGTTGACCTCACTCCTGGTTCTAGGGGAGTTTTAAAGCTTGTGTGAAGTTAGTGCTAACCAGCATGTTGCCTCATCCCCGCCCTGGGTGGGTTATTCAGGAAAGGTCCTTAGAGACCAGTGAGACTTCATTCTGATGGGGAAATTGGCTCAGAGAGAAGATGGTGCCTGCCCAAGGTCACAAAGCCAGAGAGACTCCAGCTAGGACAACAACCCAAGGTATCCAGATAGCTGTGGGTTCCCTAGGACCGTTCTCTCTTCTGTTGCAGTAACCAAGAGGGCCAAACTGTGTGGGCTTCCGGTCATCACAGGGCCAGGATCTCTGGAGCCACCACTCCTTTGCTGGAGGGAACTCCATCTGTGGCCTTTCTGCCTGCACAGCTGGTGGAGTGGAGTGCCACACCTCCTTGTGGCCAGCAGGGACAATAGCAGGAATCCCGAGTAACTGTTAGATCCAGAGAGCCAGGGAGGAGAGGGAGGAAAGCCTAAGGAGGCTGCTGTGACGCGGAACTGAGACTAGCCAGTGAATCTCCTGTGCAGCCCAGGATGAGCATAAGCCACGTTGGGTCGGACATGAATTCCGCTGTTGCTGAAGCCCATCCAGAAGCTGCTTCACCAAGCCCCACCCGCTCTCAGATAAGCTGCGTTCAAAAGGTCTGCTCACTGCACAGGATTTGCAAAAGGTTTGCTCTCTGTAGCATGTGCAAGGACCTAAGTTCCTGTCCCTACGCTGGAAAAAAAAAATCCTTATCAAGTTACACCTCCAGTGTCCAGCAGCCTCAAGATGTGGAGTCAGTACAGAATGTACCCACTGTTCAAGACTGACAAAAGATGACAGAGGGCCAATGAGATGGCTCAGTGGGTAAATGTGCTTGAGTTGATCCCAGGAACCCACATGGTAGAAGAACAGATCAACTCAAGTTGTCTTCTGACCTCCTCATGGGAACCGAGGCATGTGTCTACATTTTATATGTACACACACCATACCCACATACAACAGATACACACACATCTAAATGCATACACACATATATACACACATATACACACACATACAGATACATAAGCATACAACAGATACACACATATATATATACACACACACCAGATATATACACACACGCTAGATATACATATACACATTAAATAGGTATAAAATTATAAAGATGCCAGAGATGAACATTTAATGGCCCTGCCATTCTTTTGCTGTGGGAACAGTGTCTACCAGGAGTCATTTTCTGATCCTCCCCTCCTGTGAACGTTTGAGACATTAACTACAGACCCACAGGGCTGAGGATACAGCTCACGAGAACACTTGCCTGGCCCGTGCCTTCCATCCCCCGCCCCCACACGCCTATAAATATTCATACTCTTATGTAAAAGGGGTGAGATTATCTTCAAGTTCAGAAGTCACAGACACAGGCAGCTTTTGTGCTTCTCAATTTGAAACAGCTCCTTAGATTTTATTTATACTCTGCTTCTACTAGGTGAGTGGGTGGTCCTCCATTCTGCTATAACTTTGGCAGGAAGGAGGTGGCGTGCCTCTGGTTGAAAAGGAAAGCTTGTCAGTCAAGCCCTCGCCCATCACCACTCCTGAGACTTTCTGTCGCCGTTTCTCTCTAGCCCAGGAGTGATCCATTTGGCATGGAAGTCAAGGCTCAAGATGAGGCTCAGTTGGGAAAGTGCTTGTCTAGCATGCATGAAGCCCTGGGTTTCATCCACACATGAGTTGGGTGTGGTAGGAGAGGTCTGAAATCCCAGCATCTGAGAGCTAGAGGCAAGAGGATCAGAAGTTCAGGACTGTGGAGTTTTGAATGAGAACGGTACTCATAGGCGCATATACGTGAATATTTGGTTCCCAGCCAGAGGACTGTTTAGGAAGGATTAGGAGGTGTGGCTTTGATGGTGGGGGTGTGTCACTGGGGATGGGCTTCCAGGCTCCCTCTCTCTCTCTGCCTTCTGCCTGATATACTTGTCAGCTACTTCTTCAGCACCATGCCTGCCTGCTGCCATGCTCCCCGCCATGTTGATCATAGACTAACCTTCTGAAACTGCAAGCGAGGCCCCAGTTAAAAGCTTTCTTTAATAAGTTGTCTTGGTCATGGTATCTCCTTATAGCAATGAAACAGTAACTAAGACAAAGGTCATTGTTGGCTGTATTGCTAGTTCTAGACCAGCCTGAGATACTTGTAGCCTGGGATCATGTGTATCTTAGGTTGGCTTAGGACTAGCTGAGGATGGCCTTGAACTTGTGACCTTCCTACTTTTACATTACCACTGATGGGATTAGAGGTGTGGGTCACTACCACTCTGAGTTTATTATAACTAGAGATGGAACTCAGGGCTTCATGTACGATAGGCAAACACCGTATCAACTGAGTCGTATCTTCAGTCCCTTATCACTTTCAAGAGTTCAGATCAGAGGGCTGGAAAGTTAGTTGAGTGGTTAAGGGTGCTTTCTGGCCTTTCCAAGGACCCTGGTTCAGGTCCCAGCACCCATGCTAGGCAATTCACGACCACCTAAACCTCCAGCTCTAGGGATCTGACACTCTCTCCTAGCTTGCATAAGAGACTGCACTCACACCCCTGCATATAATGAAATATAAAAATAACTCTTAAAAAATAAAGTGTTGGGGCTGGAGAGATGGCTCAGCAGTTAAGAACACCCACTGCTCTTCCAGAGGTCCTGAGTTCAATTCCCAGCAACCACATGGTAGCTCACAACCATCTGTAATGGAATCTGATGCCCTCTTCCGGTATGTCTGAAGATAGCTAAAGTATACTCATATAAATAAAATAAAGAAATACATTTTGAAAAAAAAAAAGGTGTTTGCTCCATGGCCTCAAGAATATCCATGTCATGCAGAGTTCTTTCTTTACTTTTGACAACATTTTGCTATCAGGTTTACTCCTGTCACTGTCCTTGTGGTGTTTCTAGAGGCTCACCCTGGACTCCTGGGATGACATTTTCATCACCTGGCATTCCCAGAAGTCTAAAGATGGCTTCAGTTTTCCTAAAACCACCCAGAACCCAGACGGGGCATCTTTCTCTTCTCAGTAACAGCCTTGAAAACCGTGTATGTGTAAACTCTAAAACTCATATTTAAAGGCCATATCCCAGGGGCCCAGCTTCAGCCATGGAGCCAGCATAGCTGACCTGATCTCTGCTGCTCTCCCCATATCAGGCCTTGTTAAAGGGAAGCCAGTGTGCACAGAGCTTCCCACATCTCCCGGATGTCAACAGCCGGAGAGGCACAAGCACATTCCTGCATGCCTGTCGCGTTGTCAGTAATGAGACTCTCTCAGCTGTACCTGCAGAGTGGCTGGATCCTCTCCCTTCCATCAGGAGCTCAAGAAAGGCCTTGAAGGTGATGCTATGAGCTGTGTCTGACACAAGCCAAGTCCACTGAAAAGATACTCACATATGCACTCTGTAAAGGAAGTAGAGAACTATAAATGGAGAGAGATGAATGGGAGAATGGGGACGGGCGGGGGGGGAGGGGGGTCCTGACTGCAGAGGCTGTCCCTTAAAGGAGGCGGTGCACACTGGCAGGAAATCACCTAGAAACCTCTTTGGCCCTTTGCTCAGGATTTAAGATGAATTCTTCAAGTGGCTAACTAAGCCTGCAGTTCTGCTCTCTGATGCCTACACAGAGTGAGGCGACCGTTACTAGCACCCCAGGAATCTCAAAATTAATCTCTTCCACCTGGCCTCTCCCGGCTGCCCACTCCCACCCCCAACCCCTGCCCCAGGCTGGCTGACGCTAGGTTTGACTTGGTTCAAGCAACTGGTGGGTACAGTTTCATGGTTGGGAAATAAATCACATCAAATGTGATTGTGTGTTATCCTGGAGATGAAAGAGCCATCTGGCTGAGCCACGGTCGGCTGTGTATTTCTGGGGTATCTGGTGACAGCCACTCTCATTTTCAGCCAACTGGGATTGTAGGGGCTCCAGGACTGGCTGTTCAAATACATCTTAAAAAAATACTTTATCTTATTTTTATTTTAAATTATACCTATGCATGTCTAGGTGCACGTGCATATGAGTGCGGTGCCCAGTGGATGCCAGAGGAAGGTGTTGGGTACTGGAGCTGGAGTTATAGGCAGTTCTGAGAGACCAGATATGGTTACTGGGAATCAAAAATGGGATCCTCTGAAAGAGCACTACAAGCTTCTAACCACTGAGCCATCCCTCCACTCCCCTCCTCGTTCTTTTGAGACAGGGTCTAACGATGCAGCCCTATGTTGGCGTGGAACTCATCTGCCTCTGCCTCCAGAAGGCTGGGAATAAAGGCCTACACCACCATGCCTGGTTCCTTTTTCTTCCTTTAGAAGAACTGTGTGGTGTGGTATATGCATGTAGGACATGCCCGAGCATGGGATATGTGGAGGCTGGAGGTTGACACTGGGTATCTTTGCCAGTTACTCTCTCCCTTCTCTTTGGAGATAGCATCTATCACTGATCCTGGTGCTTCCTAATTGGCTGGACTTACTGGTCAGTAAACTCGGAGGCTCCACCCATCCTCCACTTGTGCCTAGGTCACAGATGTGCGTATCATGTCTGGCTGTCTTACAAGGGTCTGAACTCAGGTCCATGCAAGCTACAGGTACTTTCCTGACTGAGATACCTCAGCACCCTACTATACTCTTTTAAATTTTTTTTTTTCTTTAAGACAGAGTCTCAGTATATATAGTCCAGGCTGGTCTTGAATTTGTAATCCTCCTGCCTCAGTCTCCTGACTGCTGGGATACCAAGTGTGTGCCACTATGCCTGGCTCTCTTTATTTTCCACCATTACCACCTCTTACTTTAGGAAAAGTTTAGGACCAAGCGACCCCGGAAGATGAGCAGAGCATCTCCATTCTACCATGGGACACTCGGCCTCAGAGACCTACAAATGCTGTCCTGGGACACACAGCGAGTACCATGCAGGGTTTGGATCTTTCTACATTTCATCCCCTCTTGCCTGTCTCACTTCCCTTTGTGATTTCATACAATTTTTAATGAAATATGTTTTGACAACTATGATGTCTTCCAAAATTGAGTTATTACAAACAGATCACAGGTACCCACAAAGATGGCTACTTCCAGTTTGGTGGTTGCAAGAGGCCCTCGGGCAGTCTGAAAACTCTAAGAAGTCTCACACGTGATGACTAGGCTGAGGTCTGTCTGAACAGAAGCCAACCAGAAGTGCATGAACAGATCGAGCCATGAAAGAGAAAGAGAGGATCATGACCTACTACAGGTTCTATCTGATATTTTTCATTACTAGGGATGGAACCAAGGGCCTTGTGTATGCTAGACAAGTGCTCGGCCACAGAGCTATTTCCATAACTCTTTGGAGTTTTAATACACACTGTGGTGGCTTGAATGAGAATGGGCCCCATAGGCTCATATATTTAAATATTGAACATTGGTGGAACTGTTTGAAGAGGATTAGGAGATGTGGCCTTGCTGGAGGAGGTGTGGCCTTGCTGGAAGAGGTGTGGCCTTGCTGGAGGAGGTGTGGCCTGTCACTGGGGGTGACAGGGCTTTGATATTTCAAAGGTCCTTGCTATTTCTGTGATATGTGGAGTTAGCTCTCTCTGCCTCTTGCTTGTGGATTGAGGTGTGAGCTTTCAGCTACTGCTACAGCACCATCTCTGCTTGCCTGCAGTCATGCTTCCCACTGTGACAGTCATAAACTCTAACCCTTTGGAACTGTGAGCCTCAAATTAAATATTTTGTTTTATAATGTGCCTTGGTCACGGTGTATCACCACGGAACAAGCTTGACCAGGCTAATCTTTGGAGGAAACAGGAAGACTTTGGGATTTTGGAGTAGGTGGCCAAATGCTGTAATCTGGGCTAACCAGGCCATCTTAGTAGAAGTTTGGAAGACAATAGTTGCTGAGGGGAATGAAAACTATGGAGGCCCAGCTTGACAGATATCACAGGGAGCAATATTAGCAACTGGGCTAGAGAAGAGTCTTGTGCTCTGGAGTTTCCTACTAATTTCACTGGCTGGCGTTTGTGTTCTGACACACAGGATCTTGGCTTTCTCATCAGAAATGTTATTTATTTATTGACAAGGTCTCACATTGCTAGGATGGCCCCAGACTCACTCTGTAGACAAAGCTGGCCTCCCACCTCTCAGGTGCTGGGATTCTAGGCATGGACCCCATGAGCCCTTCATTAAGTGCATGGAATTTGGAAATACAATTTCAGGTAAACTGAGGACTACAGTCTAGTTGGGACTGGATGGGCTGTGTATGTGCATGTGTGCTCGTGAGCAAAGGAGGTAGTCCCTGCTCTCGGTGAGCAGCCTTTATTCCCAAGAGTCTACTAACCAGGCACAGCTGCTCCCTGAAGCTCAGACAAGACTCACTTCTGGAAAATTCTCAGGCATTAAACTCCCTCTCTCCCCTTGGCTCGTCTCTCAGATTTTGCATTAGGTGGCTGAGGAACTTGCTCATTCCTTTTTTTCTACTTCCTCACCCTCACAAAGGCATTGTGGGTAATTTCTACAAATGGATCTTGCAGTGGTTTCTCTCTTCTTCTGTCTAAGCTGCTATTGAAGCATCCAGCATAGATTTCATGTCCTGCCTTCTCATGTCCAGAAATTTCATTTGATTTATACTCAAATCTCTTGTTATTTTATTATCTATCTATCTATCTTTGGTTTTTACAACACAGAGTCTTTCTATGTAGCCCTGGCTGTCCTGGAACTCACTCTGTAGACCAGGCTGGCCTTGAACTCAGAAATCCACCTGCCTCTGCCTCCCAAGTGCTGGGATTAAAGGCATGCACCACTACCACCCAGCCCATTATTATTATTTTTTTCTAGTGTCTTGTTAACCTGCTGGGCTTCTTCTATCTTTCTTCTTTTTAGAGAGAATCTCCATATGAAACCCGGGCTGGCCTAGAACTCATGGTCCTCCTGCTTCAGCCTCCTGGGTGCTGGAGTTAAAAGGCTATACTCCCACCCCTCTGGCCTTTTTCTCCTCCCCTCACTTCTTTCTTTATTAGATATGGTTGAAGTAGAACTCAATTTGTAGATCAGGTTGGCCTCAAACTCGAGAAGAGCTTCCTGCCTCTCTTTCCCAAGTGCTTGGGTTAAAGGTGTGGGCCACACCACACCACGCCACGCCATGCCACCTCTGGTCCTTCTTTACTTAGCTGCAGTCTTTAACGTGTTTTTAAGAACTGTTACATACTATTTTTCTAAGCATGAGGTCTAAGCCAGATGCTTCTGCCTCCAAGTGCTGGGTCACAGGCCTGGACCCTCCTAACACTTCTGTTTTTTCTTGTTTCTTTACTACTTGGGAGCTCAGCTCAGCACTTCAAAGAGTATCTGGTACAACTTAATTAGCATTTATGGGGTATTTGTAATGGGAGAATTTACACTGCTAATTAGTGGGAAAGCTAATTAGTCTGCACAATTGCTACGCTAGAAATATGCTAATATAGACCTATTTCTGCCTACCCCCTCACTTTCTGGGTCTCTCTCTCTCTTTCTTTTGCTCTCTCTTTAAGACGGAAGCTCATCTGTAGCCCAGGCTGGCCTGGGACTCCTTGTGTGGCTCAGGCTGACCTTGAGTTTGTGCTAATTCTTCCCACTAAGTGCAAGCATTAGCTACCACACCCAGTATTCTATCTACCTATCTATCTATCTATCTGTCTGTCTGTCTGTCTATCTATCTATCTGTCTATCTATCTATCTATCATCTATGTTTATTTCATCTTGGCAGTTCTGAGGCTTAACCCCAGGGTCACACACCTGGTGTGCAAATTCTCTACCACTGAAATACATGCAGCTTCTTCCCCTTGCATATATTTTATTTTTATTTATTTATCTTTTTTCATGTAGCCATGGCTGTCCTGGACCACACTATGTAAAACCAGGCTGGCCTCAAACTCATTGAGATCTATCTGCCTCTGCCTCCTGAGTGCTGGGATTAAAGATGTGTACCATTATGCCTGGCTCTCCTTCCCCTTTTAAAGAATATGGGGTCTCAGTTTGTTGTCCAGGTTGGCCTTGAACTCCTGAACTCAAATATTCCTCTTGCCTCAGCCTCCTGCCCCAACAGCTGGGACTGTACAAGGCAGAAGCTTCGCAAGTCTTTACTCCATTTCTGGAATGGCTGTCATGGCTGCTGGCACAGAGCGATGCTTATGATGGGCTGTGATGCTGCCTTGCCTGAACAGCCCCGTGTCTGTGGAGCTCTGGGTCCTGACAGAACAACTAAGAGCCAGCACAACCCATGCTGAATGTCCCTGGAACACAAGCATGTGTCCATGGGCCTCTTCAGCCTAGGTGCTCATCTTAGAAGAGACCCCAGGGGCAGTGGCTTCCCCTAAGCAATTCTACCGCCATGCTTCCTCTTCAATGATTGGACCGTGGCCCTCATCCCATGAGCCGAAAATAAGCCTTTAATCCTGTAAACCACTGCTCATCAGGTATTTGGTCACAAAGATGAGAAGAGAGAGGAACACCACATTCTGCCGCTTTCTCACCTAGAACCCTGGACTCTCAGCCTGTGGGGATGGTTCTAGGAGAGGCTGCCTGGAAACAGCTGTCAAGCAGCTTTGTAGATTGGGTGCCTACGAAATGTTTACCCAGGATAATGAAAGCAAGGATAATATTGGTGGCTGTGTCTCAGGAACCCTGAACAGCTGGTGAGCTGTGCACAGGCTCTCAATGCAAGGCAGGCTTTCCAGCAGGTGAGTCTCAACCTTTTGAGACCCCTGGGGTAGGACTCGAACAAACCTTTTACAGGGCTCACCTAAGACCATCTGCATATCAGATATTTACATTACAGTTCATAACAGTAGCAAAATTACAGTTATGAAATAGCAACAGAATGATTTTAAGGTTGGGGGTCACCACATGAGAAATTGTATTAAAGGGTCGCAGCAGTAAGAAGGCTGAGAACCACGGCCCTAGAAGCTGGCCTCAGAGACTGAGCCACAGCTAGTGGCTGTTGGGCTCTCTTCTTCTGTGAAGTGTGCC
>JADRCC010570421.1:0-17068 GCA_019843855.1 Hylomyscus alleni | reverse complement strand
GCAATGTGAACTTACTTTTGCCATTTGGCATTAGTTCAAGCAGCTTAAAACACATGCTTAAATGCGGCAGAGATAATGGCAATGGAGATTATACTACAGCAAAATCAGCTGGAATACAAAGTCTTCCAAAAGAAGTATGCCAATCGAAACAGTAGCTGAGTCCTATAAAAGATAATGTGAAACCTTCTGGAATAAGGACAAGTATTTCCAGAGTCAGACAAAAACATGTAAAACATGAAGAAAGAAGTCCAAAGTTGGAAAATGATACTCTGCATGGGTTCAGTGAGTTTGACAATAACAAGAGGGAGATGAAGCAATATAAGTAGATATAGTTCAAAAACAAACCAAGCCTGTGTATTAAGATTTAACTCTCAAATAATTCTCCAGAATCATGCCTTCCATAACTATGGCCATGCTCCTCTCCGTGGTGATAGTGGACTAATCTTCTAAAACTTTAAGTATGCCTTAAATTAAATGTCTTCTCATAAAAATTGCTGTGGCCATTGTGTCTCTTTGCAACAGTAGAACAGTGATTACAACTTCTTAGAACTAGATAGAGTTGCAAAGCTTTTCTATAATCCTTCCCAAAACATCATCATGTCTGTCAATGCAATACCCCACTCTTGTTACCAACTTGTCTTAGTTAAGGTTTCTATGGCTGTAACAAAGTACCATGACCAAAAAGCAAGTTTTGTGGGGGGGGAGGTTTTATTGGGCTTATACTTACACATTGCTGCTCATTATCGAAGGAAGTCTGAACAGACAATCTAACAGGGCAGGATCCTGGAGGGAAGGAGCTGATACAGAATCAATGAAGGGGTGCTGCTTGGTGGTTTGCTTTACATGACTCACTCAGCCTGTTTTCTTATAGAAACCAGGAACGCCAGCCCAGGAGATGAACCACACACAATATGCTAGGTCTGGCTCATTGATCATTAATTGAGGAAATGTCTTACAGTTGGATCTCATGGAGGCATTTCCTCAACTGAGGCTTCCTTCTCTCTGATAACTTGCTTGTGTCAAGTTGACATACAAAATGAGGCAATACAATAATATCTCTTCACAGCAAAAGAACAATATCCAAGATAACCCTACAAGTCTACATAAGTTGGAAACCAAGCATGGCATCACTTTCAAGCCCCACAACCTGTGGCTAGACTGGTCATAGGCCCTACTACTATTACTGTAATAACTGGACATATAATACCAACTTCAAACTGATGTATCTTTATACACATAAATTAGTTAGCCAGTTATGATCAAAAATGCTTCTTTTTGAAGTACGTATTGATTACTATGGAGACGCACAATTTATCAAAGGTGTAGAGAATATGAGCTTGTGGATTGCTCTAACCTAAATAGTCCATCTCTAATATACTCCTCCTCCCAAGGCTCAGGTATCTTTGGAAAGGAGCGGAGGGACATCAAGAACATATGACCCATAGGTAGTGGATAAAAGTAAGGAGACAGTATTTTCCTAACATGACGAAGCAGCTGCACACATTGAGTTTTGCAGCAGTTATGACAGCAGACACATCTGTGAAGGTTCAAGCCAGATAAAATTGCAGCATAGAGAAGGAAGAAGATACAGTCCTATCTGTAGAGTTTTGACTGATGTTTGATAGGAGCTGGGAGAGGTATGAGCAGTTTTCTTTAAAGGTACGACCTCTGGTTGGTTGACTACACTCTACTGTAGGCCTTACAGTCAAGAGTATATGGACAACACAAACTGTAGAGTAATTAATTGGTTAAAAAATGACTCACAGTTGGCTGCAGAGGCTAGGGGTTATGGATCATACATGCGTTGAAGGAGAGGCGAGTATGTTCAAACTATACTATATGAAATTCTCAATTCTATGCCTGAGACCCTGCAATGTCAGTTCACTTTGATATAAAATAGTCTGGATAATTGGTATGCTAAGGACTAAAATTGAAACTAAATTAACTCCTTTTGACTTTAGTTTTAAAATAATGTATAACCCTGAGAACAGAAGGGGAAGGGGTTGGTTTATAAGGTCTCTGTAGCTAGAACAATATATAAATAAAAAGTTGGAGAATCACCACTCAATGCCTGTTTCAGTTTTTACAGCCTAATTTTCTTTTTAAATGAAAATGTACACTGAAAATAAGACTTGAAAGAAACAGGATGAAGTTACACTAGGTGTTTATGCTGATGAGATCACAGCTGCCTGCAGTTTAGAGGAATAATTTTAAGAAGGAATTTCAAGGAAGTTTAATTTCAAGACTCTTGACCTCAAATTCATGCTCTTTAAAAATTTTTTATTACACACACATGATCATACATATGCACATACACTCACACACTCACACACACACACACACACACACACACACACACACACCGTCACACTCCTAAATACATGAGTATAAACTGTTCAGCCTCTCTATAATGTGCCTATCCTCTATGTACAGAGTTTAAATGAAATTCTCACCAACAGCCACAGACTAATAAAACCCCCTAACACCAGGTATGAGTATCCCCTTTTGTGTTGTTTTTGTTGTAGATGTTCAAGATATACTCCACACATTATAGATTATTGCTATTGTTCTTGGTTTCCTCCCAGAGGTAGAGGTAAGTCCCTACTGCTGAAGACACCATACATTTTCGACATAACACCAAAAGAACCTGAGCTAAACCTCATGGTAGTAGAAAATATATGCCAGTTCCCGAGGGCAAGAAGCAAGGAATACTCTCACTGAGCTGTGATACTCATGGACCATGACAGCAACCAGAAAGACATAATAACTCTAACAGTGAAATAGTGATATTCATACCTTATCAGTAATGATTAACTTGCTAATTGGACTTAATGACTGCCTGCTCAACAAGGGAGAAACCTTGTCTAGTACTGGAACCCTAATCAACTCCATAGAACGAGTAAGTCGTTGATTGTGGAGGACCATCTACAACCACCACTTAATACACCAACATAATTCCTAAGTAAATTTTAAATATTTATCCTTATACCTCCAAGTAAATGTAGTTCTTCACTCCCATCAAAGAAACTTCTCTTTATAGCAGACAGAGACCATTGTGGAAAATCACAAACAATTAAAATGTAGAGATCAAGAGATCTTGTGGTGCCCAGTTCCAAAGGACAGATCTACAACACAATTGTTGCACTGAAGGCTAGGGAATTACTTTGGAAGAGAGAAAGGAAAGATTTTAAGAGCTAAGGGAACAGGAAGTTTGCTAGTGTTTCTTAGAAATTCTATCTCCTAGAAATGCCAGAGAGGCTACACCCAAGAATCCAGACAAGAATGGCTGCCTAAATTAGATTTGAACAATAACACCACTAATTAAATACTAAAATGGGAAGGGGAAAGCTCACAATGTCTCAACTCTAGATCAAGCACTAGAGGCAACTGAAGAATGCTGAAAGCAGGATAAATGGTCTTCCTACGGGAATAGTACTCTAATTGGTTATTCGATACCAAGTGGTCAGCCTTAAAATCATGCATATATAGAGAACACTAGACAGTAGCATTTCTTTTTTTTTTTTAGTGCTGAACCAAATAACTACCTTTTCCTTTTCTATTACTATAAAACTTTATTTCTAATACACATAAATTTGGCAGATTTCATTTTCCAAATTTTCCTCTCCTTAAACATAAAACTAATTTAAATTTGTTATACAATTAAAGAGTGTAAAGAGTCTTTTTGCTGCTACAGTGCTTACTAAATAGGACAAGAGATAAAAATTATCAGGAAGCATTATGAAAATGTATCTGTGCACATTGAACCATATATTATTGCTTTGTTTTCCTTTCTTTTTCTCTTTTGTTGTAGCAGACAAAAAATCAAAACAAAACAAAACAAAAAAAACCCTAATTGTCCTATACTGGAGGAAAGCATGGGATAACTGCAATTGACAATATGTCCACACTGAAGTGATTAAAAAGATGTTGACCAAACACCTAGACTTGGTACAGCTGCTCATCTGCTGGAGTTATGTACTTATTAGTGGCTTTGTATCACTATGTCCAAAGCATGTCCCAGACATAACTCGGAAGGGACAGTTTATCTTGTCACATTCTTTCAAAGGAGTTTTAGTCCATTGTGACCAGAAGGCATCATAAAGCACCGGGTGGTGGCAGGGTACGGCTGAGGGTGTTCACATTCTGTCGAACCAGTTAGTAGATCTAACTTCTCAGTTTCCACAAATCTTGTTGCTTGACTTTATCGAGGTAAATATTAAAGCATTGCATGGCTTTTCTAGTTTGGCCAGTTCTCTTACTGGGTGATAATTACCCACAAGTGTTCTCCTTCATGAGTTAATCACCTCCAATAGACACTGTCTCTCTCTTCCTTCCTTCCTTCCTTCCTTCCTTCCTTCCTTCCTTCCTTCCTTCCTTCCTTCCTTCCTTCCTTCCTTCCTTCCTTCCTTCCTTCCTTCCTTCTTTCTTTCTTTCTTTCTTTCTTTCTTTCTTTCTTTCTTTCTTTCTTTCTTTCTTTCTTTCTTTCTTTCTTTCTTTTAAACTTCAGATTTTATTCCTCTCACGGTCCACCCGCATATCACATCCCATACCTCCTCCCCAAGCCCCTGTCTCCATGAGCATGTCTCCACCCCACACAACCCATCAGACCTCTAAATTCCCTAGGGCCTCCATTTTCTTGCAGACAGGGGACTAAACTCAGACCCGGCTGTCTTTTGCTGTATATGCATTGGGAGCTTCATAACAGCTGTTGTGAGCTGCCTGGTTGGTGTTCTAGTATCTGAGAGATCTCTGGGGTTCAGGTTAGTTGAGACTGCTGGCCCTCCTACAGGGTCGCCCTCCTCCTCAACTTCTTCCAGCTTTCCCCTAATTCAACAACAAGGGTCAGCAGCTTCTGGCCATTGGTTGGGTGCAAATATCTGCCTCTGACTCTTTCAGCTGCTTGTTGGGTCTTTCTGAGGGCGGTGGTGCTAGGTTCGTTTTTTGTGAGTGCCCCATAACCTCAGTAATAGTGTCAGGTCTTGGGACCTCCCCTCGAGTGGGATCCCACTTTGGATGTGTTGCTGGACCTTCTTTTCCTCAGGCTCCTCTCCAGTTCCATCCCAGAAGTTGTTTCAGACAGAAACAATAATGAGTGAGAGTTTTGACTGTGGGATGGCAACCCCTCCCTCACTAGATGCCCCGTCTTTCTGCCTGAGGTGAGCTTTAAAAGTTCCCTCTCCCCAATGGAGGGCATTTCCTCTAAGGCCATTCTCTTTGAGTCCTGAGAGTCTCTTAATAGTGTTGCATTACCTTAACTGGGATTTTTAAGTGTTCATAGCATTTGAAATGGTTATATGTTTTACTGAAAAGAGAATGATTGTTCCAACAGGAGTTGTCTTATTAATAAGTGGCCAAACTCAAAACTTTCATTGATAATTCAAGAGATTTTATTATATAAAGAAACTACAGTGTCCTAGGTCCATAAAGGTAACAATTTTGGCTTGTTTTCATTGACCCCCATCAGGAAACAGTTTGACTGGAGAAGCATATTGTAGAGGCAGTTGATATGAAAAATAAAAAGGTCCTGGATGCACAATTTAATGTCTGCTATGAAAAAAAAGTGATCTCTCTTTGAACCTATCAGGATGTACTGAGCACATTAGAAAACTGACGATTAAAGGGATGTAAGACAGGAACTTATACTCTTACCTGCACTTTTCCTTGAGTGTTGTTTCTCAAACTCCCTGGTCTTCAGAAACATGGTAACTAGCCAGGTCAAAGCAGGTTTTCCACAGTATAGAACTAAGAAGGAAAATGAAAATATAAGATAGATACAGTTTCAAACAATATGCTTTTAATCTATGCCATTGTGAAACCAGAAATAAATATAACAGAGGGTGAACCACAAGTAACACTTGGAACACACACACACTCATTACACCCACACATTTTATAAGAATTCCTGGAGTAGAGTTAGTGGTTAATAAATGGGAGCTATTTCTCCTTTACTTATATTCTGTGACTTATATAAGCTTCATGTTCCCACTAGATACAAAGTACCAGGCAGAATGGGAAATAATATACAAAGAAATTACATTAGATGGATAAATAGATGCAAGTGAGATATAAATCATTGCCTTCAATAAGCTGATAGTCTCCAGGAAATGAATCATAAAATTGTTATAAAGAGGATTATGATTTTAGCACAAAAATGTTCTTTATTAGATACTACGTTTTTCAGCACCTTGTCCAATGATTTCCATTGAACAACAAATTATATTAAATACAGTCTCAAGGAGTAAGAAGAGAGAAAGAAATATGATCAGAAAACATTTTGCAGCTTGTTTTATGTATATACTTCTGTGAAGAAAGGGGCCAAGTGAATATCATCATTTTCATAGACGTCCTAGGTTTGAGTTGTTTATTATTGTCTTAATGAGCTTCCCTGCAGTATTTTAGCTCCACTTACAACATCCTCTTGTTTCATTTCCTTATAAGTAGCCTGTCTTAAGGTGTTCCCCTCCAAGTTGGAAAACTTTTAATCTTTGAGAAAAGTATTATATAAACCAATCTAAAATGGTCAGCCCTTAAATCATGTACACACAAGTCACACTAAAGGGACTAAGCAGGATATATATAATTAATTTGAGAGGGATAGGAGGGGTGAGATGGAGGAAAGTGGAGGGATTAAGTGACATAATTACATGTATGTTTAAAAGAATGAATTGCCCATTTGAAAATGAAGAAATAAGTAATAAAACCACAAATGAATAAATAAGCATTAGATTATCTTACTTACCAAGTACATATTTGATAAAGCTATCGAGAAGTATTAAGCATTTTCTATGCCTAAGAAGAAGAGGACAGTAAGAAAACGGAGAAGTTCTTAACACATCGGATGCATATAAGATGACATATAAGTCCTGATAGGTACATGGAAATATCTTCAATATGGTGGTTTATACGGATAATCCAAAATGGATCCACAACAATATGGGAGTGTGTGGAATATTCATTTCAATGGATAAACTCTTAAATATCGATAGTACCAAGTTAGACAAGGATGGGGAGAAATTCAACTTATGTAGGAGAAGAGCATAAATCCTCTAGTTTTTTTTTTTTTTTTTTTTTTTTTTTTGACCCGAGACACGGTTTCTCTGTATATCCCTGGCTGTCCTGGAACTCACTCTGTAGACCAGGCTGGGCCTCAAACTCAGAAATCCTCCTGCCTCTGCCTCCCAAGTGCTGGGATAAAAGGTGTGTGCCACCACAGCCAGCCTAAATCCTTCTTAAAAAAATAAGTTTCTTAGAGTATTTGAGACAGGGCTAATCCATGACAGGTTTCAAACTGGCAGTTCAGAAGACTAGGCCTACATCTCTGTTTCTATGAACTGGGCAAATCCAGGCAAATCCAGGACTCAGAAGCTGTCCAGCTGTCTGGAATACTTCAGTTCTGGTATGTTCCGGTACAATCAGTATGTCTCATGCTGTCTATTAGTCTCGTCAGCAATAGCCTCTGGCTTCTTACCTGTTTGGTCCAATAGGTGATTCTGTATGAAGAAGATTGTAGACCATGGATCCTTCTCACTTTCCATGTATTTTTGTGTCAAATCAGGTGGTGTTGCCCCTGACACTCCTTTGAGTACTCCCTGGGAAAGATCATCCCTTAAGCCCTGTCTGTCCCTCAGCTGTCCTGAGGAGGTAAGGACAATGGGTCAGCCACAGTTTTCAGACTTTCCCAACAAAAGGTTCCAGTCCCCCATCCCCATCATCCATCAATGGTTCTGGAATGTGCCTGTAGACAAAGCCAACACATTAAGATACTGGTGATATACCCCTCCCTGGGAATTCCATAATGTGTTTTAAATTGGGCTTGTGAGCTCACTTGGGCACCTCCATCTTGGAGGATTGTAGACTCCAGAATGCTGAACTTCTGAAGAATAAAATTCTCTTTGATTTTACATATTATCTGAGTCTGGAATATCATGGACCCTTACACTTGAGCATCTACTTGCCAGAGATCCCATAATACCACATACACGTGCCTATACCACAGAAAACACAAGTCATTAATGTCCATTCTTCATAGTAGTCATGAATTCATGACACAACATACATGTCCATCCATCAATACATAGATGAATAGAATGTGTTCCACCTAGCAAGCAGAACAACACTCAGCAAGACGTGAAGAAACACTGATAGTTGAATTTGAAAAGCATTTTCAAGGAAGACGCAAGACATATATAATGAATTATTTGCTTTTCTTAAAATTTATTGAAGTTGAGCCAGGAGCACACAGGCTACAGAACCAGCAGAGCCGCTGGGACAGGGTTCCTCTGGCCTCCATCTACACCCAGGAGCAGGAGCTGTTCCAAAGCCCTCTGTGCACGGGTCCTGCCAAAACAGAGTTGGTCTTCCAGGAGTGCTGACACAGGCTTACAGGACCACAGGACAGACAAGCTCATGCCAGAGTCAGCAAGACAAACTAACATCAGAGATAATGAGATGGCAAAAGGCAAGCACAAGAACCTTACCAACAGCAACCAAGGCTACATGTTCAAATCAGAACCTAGTCCTCCCACAACAGCAAGTTGTGAATACCTCAACATACCAGAAAAACAAGAATCGGATTTAAAATCGCTTCTTCTGGATTCCTTCTGGTCTGTCCGGGCTGGTGTCCTGAGCAGGCATTGGGTGCAAGCTCCACAGTCAGTCTCACAACACTCAGAGGAAGCTCCACTCCCAGGTGCTCTGACACACCCAGGATCAGAGGTGAGGAGGAACCAACATCTGTCCCAACACCAGGAGTAACTGGGACCAGAGGGACCAGTCACACAGGAACTCCGCCAGCCCAGTAACTTGAGTTCCTTCAGGTCTGTCTGGGCTGGTGTCCTGAGCAGACATTGGGCACAAGCTCTTCAGCCAGTTCCACAACACCCAGAGGAAGTCCCACTCCCAGGTACTCTAACAAGCCTAGGATCATAGGATCCCAGAATTACAGAATCACAGAGACAGCTTGACTCTGAGGAGTTCTACACAACCAGAATCACAGGAAGGACAGGCTCCAGTCAGATTTAACAAGGGCACCCGGCACTAGAGATAACCAGATGGTGGGGGACAAGCATAAGAAAATAAACAACACAAACCAAGGTCACTTGGCAACATCAAAACCCAATTCTCCCACCATAGCAAGTCCTGGATACACCATCATACTAGAAAAGCAAGATTCATATATAAAATCACTTCTCATGGTGATGATACAGGACTTTAAGAAAGACATAAATAGCACCCTCAAAGAAATACAGGAGAACACAGGTAAACAGCTAGAAGCCCTTAAAGAGGAAACACAAAAATCCCTTAAAGAACTACAGGAAAACACAACCAAACAGGTGAAGGAAATGAGCAAAACCATCCAGAATCTAAAAATGGAAATAGAAACCATAAGGAAATCAGAAAGAGAGACAACCCTGGAGATACAAAACCTAGGAAAGAAATCAGAAGTCATAGATGCAAACATCACCAACAGAATACAAGAGATAGAAGAGAGAATCTCAGGGGCAGAAGACACCATAGAAAACATTGACACAACAGTCAAAGAAAATGCACAAAGCAAAAATTCCTAACCCAAAACATCCAGGAAATCCAGGATGCAATGAGAAGACCAAACCTGAGGATAGTAGGTATAGAAGAGCGTGAAGACTCCCAATGTAATGGGCCAGTAAATATCTTCAATAAAATTAGAGAAGAAAACTTCCCTAACCTAAAGAAAGAGATGCCCGTGAACATACAAGAAGCCTACAGAACTCCAAATAGACTGGACCAGAAAAGAAATTCCTCCCGTCACTTAATAATAAGAACACCAAATGCACTAAACAAAGAAAGAATTTTAAAAGCAGTAAGGGAAAAAGGTCAAGTAACATATAAAGGCAGGCCTATCAAAATTACACCAGACTTCTCACCAGAGCCTATGAAAGCTAGAAGATCCTGGGCAGATGTCATACAGACCCTACAAGGACACAAATGCCAGCCCAGGCTACTATACCCAGCAAATTTCTCAATTACCATAGATGGAGAAAATAAGATATTCCATGACAAAACAAAATTTACACAATATCTTTACACAAATCCAGCCCTACAAAGGATAATAGATGGAAAACATCAACATAAGGAGCAAAACTACACCCTAGAAGAAGCAAGAAAGTAATCTTTCAACAAATCCACACAAATCTAATTCTACCTCTTACAATAAAAACAACAGGAAATGACAATTACTTCTTCTTAATATCTTAATATGAAAATTAATAATACCGACATATCCTAATCGATTGAAATCCAAAAATATGAGGAATTAGAAATTTGTTGATTGTCATCCAATGGTCTCTCTAATTTGGTAATTGGAGAAATAGGTCCAATATTGTACAATCTATATACACTTTCAGCTTGTTTGTTTGTGACCGTGTCTGACTGTGTACAACATAAGGGTCTTGAAATCTTGTTTCTCCTGTCTCAGCCTCTCTTTTAGTAGTATTTTTTATTTCATGTTTATATACTATACTATGGTTTTCAGAACAGCTTATATATTTCTAAGGTATTCATATACCCAAAAGAAACATAGACGATTAACTAGGGAGGTTGCTTGTAAGAGAACAACAAAGAGTGAGACTGAATTCTTTGTTTGACCTTTGTAACTCTTGTATCAAGTTTGAAAAAGAGGACTTTATAAGTTACTCTTTCTCTGAGATGAATGCTTTTCCAAATTATCACAGCTAATGAACCATATTCTTATCCTCACCTAATGTCTGTGCCACTCTCCAAGCAGAACCATTGTTCATTGAAACAGTTGGTGAATGACTTTATGGACAGACCATCTTAATACATACACCATTTCTTAAATGAATGTAGCCTGTTCTCTGTGGGTTGAGAATAAAGTCACTCACTCAAGTCAAATAGCTTTGACCATGGCAGGAAGTCTGTATCCAAAAATCGTGCCTGCAGTTCATTTCTTGGTGCAGTGGAACTGGCAACTCTCAGCTTAGCTAGGATGGAAGTAAAATCCTTTGGTAATATGAGGATGATTGAAGTACAGCCTAATTACAATGAAATTCAATGTCTAGAAATTGTTCTTATTTTGGGCTTATACCATGGTAAGAACCAAGATTTTAAGCTCTACTAAATACAAAACAAACAAACAAACAAAAAGACTTTATATATTTATGTTCATGTAAGAAAATACTAGTAGTGATATATTATTTTGAAATATACGGTTAATATGTTTGGAGTTATTTAAAATTTATATTGAGAAAAATGTATTTTCACTATTGGTGTAGGCAAGCGTCTACATAAGACTGTTAAATTGATTGTTGTTTTATTTCAAACAACTTTTATAATACTTATTTTTATTGTTATAATATTTTATAAATTTTAAGGAATATGACAAAAAAGATATTGTAGTTATTCAAGGGGGGTTTCTGGAAGGAGTTGGGGTACAGAAGGGAAACAAGAATGTGGCTTAATTCTATTTACTCGAAATATGTTTTTAAATGTTAACAAATTCAGATAAATTGAAATCTTGTAACTTTTCTTATCATAATGTAATAAAACTTTTAAAATAAAGAAAGAAAGAAAGAAAGAAAGATATTAAGAAACAGTAAAAAAAACTGGTGAGATGGCTCAGCAGGTAAGAGCACTGACTGCTCTTCCAAAGGTCCTGAGTTCAAATCCCAGCAACCACATGGTGGTTTACAACCATCTTAAATCAGATCTGATGCCCTCTTCTGGGGTGTCTGAAGACAGCTACAGTGTACTTACATATAATAATAAATAAATCTTATTTAAAAAAAAAAAGAAAAAAGAAAAGGTAAAAAAAATCACTTCTACTTATGTTGATAGAGGATTTTAAGAAGGACATAAATTAACTCCCTTAAAGAAATACAGGAGAACACAGGAAAACAGGTAGAAGAGGAAACAGACAAATCCCTAAAAGAATTACAGAAGAACACAAGTAAATGAGTAGAACCCCTTAAAGAGGAAACACAAAAATCCCTTAAAGAATTACAGGAAAACACAGCCAATCAGGTGAAGGAATTGAACAAAACCATCCAGGATCTAAAAATCAAAGTAGAAACAATAAAGAAATCACAAAAAGTAGACACCTCTGGAGATAGAAAACCTAAGAAAGAGTTCAGGACTTAGGGATGCAAGAATCACCAACAGACTACAAGAGATAGAAGAGAGAATCTCAGGTACAGCAGATACCATAGAAAACATTGACATAACAGTCAATGAAAATACAAAATGCAAAAAGCTCTTAACCCAAACATTGAGGAAATCCAGAACACAATGAGAAGACCAAACCTAAGAATAATAAGTATAGAAGAGAGTGAAGATTCCCAACTTAAAGGACCAATAGACATCTTCAACAAAATAATAGAAGAAAACTTCCCTTACCTGAAGAAGGAGATGCCCATGAATATACAAGAAGTCTACAGAACGCCAAATAGACTAGAGCAGAAAAGAAATTCCTCCTGTAACATAATAATCAAAACACCAAATGCATAAAACAAAGAAAGAATATTAAAAGCAGTAAGGGAAAAAATATCAAATAACATATAAAGGCAGAGCTATGAGAATTACACCAGACTTCTCACTAGAGACTATGACTGGACTGCCAGAAGATCCTGGACAGATCTCATACAGACCATAGAGAACACAAATGCCAGCCCTGGTTATTATACCAGGCTATTATACCCTGGCTATTAACTCTCAATTACCATAGATAGAGAAACCAAGGTATTCCAAAATTCACACAATGTCTTTCCACAAATCCAGCCCTTCAAAGAATAATAAAAGGAAAACTCCAACAGCAGGAGGGAAACTACACCATAGAAATAGCAAGAAAATAATCTTCTTATAACAAACCAAAAAGAAGATAGCCACATAAACATAATTCCACCTCTAACAACAAAAATAACAAGAAAACAACAATCACTTTTCCTTAATATCTCATAACATCAGTGGACTCAATTCCCCAATAAAAAGACATAAACTTACAGACTGGATACATAAACAGGATCCAACATTTTGCTGCATACAGGAAACCTACCTCAGTGACAAAGACAGACACTACCTCAGAGGAAAAGGCTGGAAAATAATTTTCCAAGCAAATTGTTCCAAGAAACAAACTGGAGTAGCCATTCTACTATCAAATAAAATCTACCTAATCTTATCAATAAAGATAAAGAGGGACATTTTATACTCATCAAAGGTAAAATCTAACAAGATGAACTCTCAGTTCTGAACATCTATGCTACAAATGTAAGGGCACCTACATTCATAAAAGAAACTTTACTAAAGTTCAAAGCACACATTACACCTCCCACAAAAATAGTGGGAGACTTCAGCATCCCACTCTCAGCACTGGACAGATCATAGAAATAGAAACTTTACAGAGACACAGTGAAACTAAGAGAAGTTATGCACTAAACTGATCTAACAGATATTTGTAGAATATTTCATCCTCAAGCAAAGAATATACCTTCTCAGTACCTCATGGTACCTTCTCTAAAACTGACCAAATAATTGGTCACAAAACAGGCCTCAACAGATACAAGAAATTGAAATAATCTCATGCGCCCTATCAGATCACCAAGGACTAAGGATGGTCTTTTTTTAAAAAAAAAATTAGATATTTTCTTTACTTACTTTTCAAATGATATCTCCTTTCCTGATTTCCCCTCCTAAAAAAATAAAAAAAAAAAACCTCTGTTTCCTTCCCCCTCCCCCTGCTTACCAACCCACCCTCTCCCACTTCCTGGTCCTGGCATTCCCCTACACTGGGGTATAGAACCTTCACAAGACCAAGGGCCTCTCCTCCCATTGATGACCGACTAGGCCATCCTCTGCAACATATGCAGCTGGAACCATGAGCCCCACCATATGTACTCTTCGGTTGGTGGTTTAGTCCCTCAGAGCTCTGGACATACTAGTTAGTTCATATTATTGTTCATCCTAAGGGGCTGCAAACCCTTCAGCTCCTTGAGTCCTTTGTCTAGTTCCTTCATTGGGGACCCTGTACTCAGTCAAGTGGTTGGTTGTGAGCCTCTAAAACCAGATACACTGAAACTAATAGAAAAGAAAGTGGGGAAGAACCTTGAGCACATGGGCACAGGGGAAAATTTCCTGAACAGAACACCACCAATAGCTTATGCTCTAAGATTAAGAACTGACAAATGGGACCTCATAAAATTGCAAAGCTTCTGTAAGGCAAAGGACATTGTCAATAGGACAAAACGACAACCAACAGATTGGGAAAAGATCTTTACCAATCCTATATCTGATAGAGGGCTAACATCCAATATATACAAAGAACTCAAGAAGTTAGACTCCAGAGAATCAAGTCTGGTCTTAAATACCAACAAAAACAACAGAAAGCACACATATACTCGAAGCTGAACAACGCTCTACTTAATGATAACTTCATCAAGGAAGAAATAAAGAAATTAAAGGATTTTCAGAATTTAGTGAAAATGAAGACATATTATACCAAAACTTATGAGACACTATGAAAGCAGTGGTAGATGGAAAACTCATAGCTCTAAGTGCCTCCAAAAAGAAACTGAAGAGAGCTTACACTAGCAGCTTGACAGCATACCTGAAAGCTCTAGCAAAAAAAAAGAAACAAATATACCCAAGAGGAGTAGATGGCAGGAAAGAATCAAACCAAATAAAGACAAAAAGTACTATACAAAGAATCAACAAAACCAGGAACTGAACTGGTTCTTTGAGAAAATCAACAAGACAGATAAACCCTTAGCCAGGCTAACCAGAGGGCACAGAGACAATATCCAAATTAATAAAATCAGAAATGAAAAGGGAGACATAGCAATGAAATACATCTTAGAATAACTAATCTGTTTGTTGAATATCAACAGTTGAAAACATAAAAATCATGCTCTACAAACATCATGGAACTATTGATAATTTTTCTCACTGTGCTTAAAATTAGTATTTTCTTAATGTTTAACTTTAAAAAGTTTTTGCTATTTTGTAAATTTTTAAATATACTCACTGACAAAATAATTTATCTCCTAGAAACATTCATAATCTTTTTTTAAGTAAACTGATTGTTAGACAATGTACACAGATATACAATGTATTTTAAATACTCTCACTATGTCAGGGTATGTTATAGGTATGAATAAAAAGATTGAACCATTTTTATGTATTATTTGATTCTCAAAATATTCAATATTAATATATTTGATGTATAAAATACATTTAAAATAATAAAAATAAAATAATAAAAATATTAAGAAAACATATTAATCTCAGCCCAGTGCCTCACAAGTAAATGATCAGACAATTTCAAACTACATCATACCCCAAGTTTTGTAACTATATAAGAACAACAATCCAGATGTCCCTCCACAGAGGATTGTATACACAAAATGTGGTATGTTTGGACAATGGAGTACTACTCAGTGATTAAAAACAATGAATTCATGAAATTTGTAGGCAAATGTATAGAACTAGAAAATATCATCCTGAGTAAGGTAACCCAATCACAAAAGGACACATATGGTATGCACTCACTGATAAATGGATATTAACCCAGAAGCTTGGAATACCCAAGATACAATTCACAAAGCACATGAAACTCAAGAAGAAGGAAGATCAAAGTGTGGATGTTTCAGTCCTTCATAGAAGGGGGGATAAAATACCCATGGAAGGAGTTACATAGACAAAGTATGGAGCAGAAACTGAAGGAATGACCATCCAGAGACTGCCCCACCTGGAGATCCATCCCATATATAGTCACCAAAATCAGACACTATTGTGGATGCCATCAAGTGCTGGCTGACAGAAACCTGTTATAGCTGAGAGGCTCTACCAGTGCCTGATAAATACAGAAGTGGATGCTTGAAGCCAACCATTGGACTGTGCACATGGTCCTCAATGGAGGAGCTAGAGAAAGGACCCAAGGAGCTGAAGGGGTTTGCAGCCCCATAGGAGGATCAACAATATGGACTACCCAGTACCCCCCAGATCTCCCAGGGACTAAACCATCAACCCAAGAGTACACATGGTGGGACCCATGTCTCCAGGTGCATATGTAGCAGAGGATTGCCTTGTTGGACATCAATGGGAGGAGAGGCCTTTCATCCTGTGAAGATTCTATGCCCCAGTGTAGGGGAATGCCAGGGCCAGGAAGCAGGAGTGGGTGAGTTGGTGAGCAGGGGAAGGGGGAGAGATTAGGGGGTTTTCAGCGGGAAAACCAGGAAAGGGGATAACATTTGAAATGTAAATAAAGAAACTATAATAAAAAATGGAAAAAATAAGAAGAATCCAAGTAGGGCTCAGAAAGTATCTCATGGAACTTTTTCTCCTTCAGTATTTATATCATTCACTGAGATTTATAAATCAAGATGAGTCATTGGTGGTGGTGGTTGTTATAAAAGATTATTTATAAAATACTCCTAGGTTTTTCAATAGTTTTAGAGATAAGAGCTGCCAAGCCATCATATATAAATTTCTCTGTGTAGGAATTAATATCAAATGGACTGTGGTATTCATATACCACAATTGAATTCATATATGGCCTGCAATAGCCAGTTCAAACAAGTAGCCTGTTTTCTCCATCACTGAGTTTACATAACAAAACAAACTCCACTTTCTCTAGCAGAAGAGAGATGCTTATATTGGAGAGTGATTTGTACAACTTAATATATTAGACTAATTTTTTGTTACAAACTTATGATTTAGTTAGTCAAGGTAATTTTAGGTGATTAGTTATAAGTTAGTACCACAGAGCATTTGCTTGTAACAAAGACTTCTGTTTGCTTCGTTATTTTGTTGAAGAACATGCTCTTGCCTTTTTCTTACTTCACAAATCCATGTTCTTTCTCAGAGGCACAGAAGGGCAGAGTACTTATCTTAAAGATCAACATAACTTGGTATAATCTATCTTTGCTATTTGCCTTACATACGTCCTTCCACTTCCCTCGTTTTTAAAACTTTCTTTCAGCAAATATCATTTCTGACTTCCTTGTTCCCGAACCTGAGGAGCAAGTATTTTTTCTTCATTTATGCATGCATTCATGTTTCACCAGAAATATCAAAGTAACAT
>JADRCC010570419.1:0-13355 GCA_019843855.1 Hylomyscus alleni | reverse complement strand
CTGCTGCGAAGGTGTATAAGATTTAGATTTTGAATGATTTTCTAAAACTAGGTTACAATAACTGTCACTTAACTCTGTAAATATTCTGCGGGCATTGAATTGTATGTTAAATAATCAAATGTTATCATATGTAAATTTTATCTTAATAAAGGTATTTATAAAAATATGTTCTCAGTAAATAAATAAAACTTCCTGTACATTTCAGCACTAAAAACTGAAAGGGTATTGTCATAGTCATATTTATGCATTCATTGCTACAATCTTTTAATTGAAAATACTGTGTCAAGGGGAATGTTATTGAAAGATTAAAGTATGATATCAAATGTCATTTTGGAATTCATTTATTTTTCTAGACATTTCTTTCCTTGAATTCTTATAATTTGTATATACTATTTTAAACTTACATCACATACTATTGCTGTGCATTTTTCTTCCATACCAAATTTTAGCTCATAAAGAGGCAAGTGGTAGAACTTCTTTGTCTGATGTAGGAGCTATCAGGTACATGCATTTATAGTTAGGTTTAAATCAGCTAACATTCAATAAAATTAAGAGCTCAGTTCCCAGAGTGGAGCATGGTCATACTCGTCTGTAATCTCAATACTAATGAGTCAAACAATGTCCAGAGGATTATGAGTTAAAAGCAAGCCTGGGCTACATGCTAAGTTTTGGGTCAGCAAGCTGGATATCTCCTTTCTCAAGACATAAAAACAAACAAAAAATTTTAAAGCCAAAACCAAAAATCAAAACAAGCAAGCCCGAACAAAAAAATGAACAAATAGCCTTACACCTCTGATTCAAGCAGCCTTATATGGCATGTTTAATAGCCACAAAGGCATGAAATTGTTAGACAATACAGAAAATAAAACACTTCTATAATCACAGACACTTCTATTTCTCTTATTCTTGTCACTGATTTGCAGTGTTGGAATTTATAACAAACTTGCTTTAAGATTCTTTTGTTTTGTGATTCTTCTCTCTTAGAGTACATTAGTTTTCACTGTATGGATTTCTACTACTATTATTTTTAATATTTCACTGTTTTTATTATATATACATTTTATTCTAACTTTGTAAATTAAGCAACATCATTTGTAAAATAAGTATTTCTCTCCTCTCTTTCTTCCTTCCAATCTCTTACATGGCATCCTTGTTTCCTCTAGAAATCATTGTTTTCTTTTTTTGTAATTGTTATTGTTTTTGTAATTTTGTAATTGTTTGTGTGTATATGTGTGTGTCCTTAAATATGTAACCACAACCTGTTCAGTCCATTTAGTGTTACTTGTATGTGTATTCTTTAGAGCTGACCACTTGATGTTGAATAACCAATCGGGGAGCTCATCCCTGGGGAAGACTATATCATTTGCTCTCAACACTTCTTGGTTGTGTCTACTTCTGTGTCTACTCGTAGTTTTAAAATTCTCATGTCAAAGCAGTAAATCAGACTGGCTGCTTGTGACTTCTATAATCATTCGTTCAGGAGACTGTTCTTCCTGTATTTGGTGTTTTTCAGATTTATTTTTCAGAAAGTCAGCTGGATTCTGCCCCATGTACCCAACATCATCCTAGGCTCTAAGATGGTCTTTAGATATTGAAATAAAATAATTAACAATGTACTTCACAGTGTCAAAAAGTGTCCATTATTTCCAAGAGGTGACAATTGAGAAAAGTGATTATGGAATAAAATTGAACCCATGGAGAAGATAAATTGAAGCTGGGAGCAATAAAATAAACAGCCAATTACAACAGGGTCCAGAATTGAAGCTTATAGTAGACTCCCTAAGAGAGAGCAGGTGGATGTGCACTGGGATCTGAACACCAAATGGACTTTCCAAGGTAATGAGGAACTTCCACCATCTCATATATTAGGTGTTTTGATGGATAAAGAAATAAAAGCAGAATTTAAATCTTGAGTCTTCATGACTCTCTCCTTATTGTTCCTGGGCAGCTATTAGTAAGCCTTTCTCCAGAGACAAGACAAGTTCTTAGCAGGAAGTAGCATTTCTAACTCCAAGAATGCCTAGAATGACTTTCTGCCTAGGTCTGTAGTAGAGATCTCCTTGACCTTCAGGACTCAGGATAATGCTGAGACTGTACTTACTTTTAGATTATGCTGATGTTGCTCTTCTCCTTTATGGGCAGATAAACATGTTTCTCATTACGAGTGACTTGCCCACAAAATATTAGGAAAATGCTTATATGATAATGAGACATTGTGATAGAAAGGTTGATGATAAATAGACTGACGGCTTATAGATAAATAACTAGATGATAGATAGGTAGTTAGATAATCATTTTTTCCACTTCTCTCTGTCTATAGAGACTGAGCTGTGGACCACTGTGACACTGAATCAATTATGCAAAGCTTTCCAAGCAGTCTCTTTTTTTCTCATCCAGTTAGAATAAAGGGTGGAGGAGGAACTTAACCAACCAGGCCCAGCCACAATGCTGGCACATCTGAGGCTGATACTTCCTCCCTGAGCCAACCTAGAATCTATCAACATAGCTAGAGACCACTGATGCTGGATCAAGTGATAGAGCTAGCCATTGAGAAAAAGATAGTGCAATATCTAGCTACTTGGAAGCCAATGAGATGCTGGGAAGGGTGGATAAATGTTTGCCCGGTTCTTGTAATAAACAAGTCTGCTTTTGTCACTTGCCTAACTCCTGGAGTCTGTGCCTTCTTACCCCTGACCCTAGTGGTCTTGGTTGGAGTTGCAAGCAAAAAGGGTGTGGAAACATCTTGCTCAGACTAAAGTATATATGACACTTCCTTCCCCTAAGTCATGCAAAGCTGATAGAAAATTGAATGGCACGCTAGTATGGACTGGCTTTCTCCAGTATCTGTAAAAACATGGCCATTATTATTAACAAAGTTCCTAGGTGTATCTATCATAGACATGAGGACCAGATGCAGCTTCCCAGCTGTAATATTTGTCTTTCTTGCAAGAGATTTTTAGGAACACATCCTGCTAGTTTGATACATTATTACTGAGACTGAAAAAAAAATCTCAAATAAAAATTGCCCGAAAAAACCCACTGCATCTAGTTAGACTAAACACTGTCATTTACACTGGGGCATTAATAAAAAGCAATGCATAGATAACATGAAGCCAAACAACATAATTCATTTAGATATCCCATCCTTGCCTTAACTGAACAGTACAGTTTTATATTATTTTGAAATCTATCTTGTTTAAAAAATGCCATTTCTTACAGAGAACTGTATAGACTAGAACATACTCTGTACCATGCAACAAGTAAATTCATTTACATATTGTGATCTTATCATCTTGGAGGGCACACAGTGAGTCAGAAGTTTTCTTTTTAATTTAAAGTTTTATCATTTTTCCTTAGAGTACCAGTGAGCTGAATCTAGTACAATGATTCAAGCAGGATGGGTAAGCACATAGATTATTTCTCTTTGTTTGCTGTGATCCACAAAAACATCCATTCCCCCAACTAGATTTTAGTATATTTACTAGCAAGGATCACCAAATTATAGTTTCCTTTGAAGCCGATAGTGTACTTTGAAGCAATATAATATGATCTTTGGATTGATTTACAAGCTGGCTAAAGCTACAGTTTAAATGAATTTATTATGGCCACAAATAATGTGGAATTAATAAACCAGTTTATCTATCCTTCTGTCAAGCCAAACACAAAGAATGTAATCAGCATTTCCAAAAATTCTAAAATTAAACTGAAAGTATAAATCAGGAGACCCTGAGTGGAAGACTCCCAAAGAGAAACTTTGGGCCCTGTCTGTTGCCATGGCTCGTTTTGGAAGGAAGGGAAGGCAGATTTCAAAAGTCCATATTAGTCAGTCCCACGGGGACTTTGATCACTCCTGGGATTCCTGAGAAACAGCGACTCTGATCACTCTCTTGCACACTGCAGAAACAGGAAATGGAGCGCCAGAAACCAGAGAGCAGTGGACCACAGGGCAAAGGCAACTCAGGCTCCATAGCAAGCGGCCTTTTGTGAAGGAGCAAGAGATAGATCGCTGAGTGATTCTATTCAACCTTCTCAGACAAAGCCCATTCCTACCAGGATGAGTCTAGTCAGGTCCTGGGTCAGAGATCCGGAAGCCTTTCTTGCAAAAGGTGAAAAGGCCATGCTTTGCAGTAGATTGCGCTTAGGTAGGACTCTGTCCCAAGCTATTATTCCATATTGTACAGCCCTCACGTTCCAAACTATGCTTTGCTTTGAGATTTTCCATTGTATAAGTAGATTTTTACTCCACTTTGAGGATGGGTGAAGACTCTACATATGGACAAACACGGGACATGTATCATCTGCAACAGCCACATGGTACAAACTAATACATTATTCCTAGGGATAACAAAGTCTCATTTTACAACTTTAGCAAGGTGAATTGAGACTATAGGGACACATACATGGGGTAAATTGTATCAAGGAAATCAGACCCTGTAGTTCATCAGACACCCCCGATTAGGGAAAGATTATGGTTTTTGGAGTACCTAAAAAGGTAAACAAGCACCACTGCTGTATAATAGCCTCACTTGCACACCTACTATGTGGGTCAAGGTGCTTGCAGGCAGAGCATCCCCGACTGTCCTAGAGGCTTCAGGTAGGCTGGGCCTCTGCTGTTGATCTATTCTACTTAGATAGTCATTTGCCCATCTTGTTGGCTCATCTGGACCTGCTGCCCATCTATGCACCAATTCGTTCATCTGTACTTGGTCCTGCTCTCCTTGCAGCTGGACTCAATTTTGCAACTCAGTTTTGAGCCAGTAGCCTAACTTTAAGAAATCAGCAAATAGAAGCTTCACCTGCATATTTAGTGATTTTGTTTGCTCTTAAATTAATCAATACAGGTGCTATTTACATTTCTATCAGTTTCCCTCCTTGAGATTTCTGAAATATGTTGAAGTACACTGTGAGCTTTTAAGCTTATCCTTAAGGTAAAGAATCAACCTAGGTGCCCAACATGGATAAATTAACAAATAAATATGATATGTGGATATATATTCACAGTGAAGTTCTGTTCAGTCATAAAGAAGAATGCAATTATGAAATTACCCATTTTTAAAATGTTTATAGTTAGACTCTTATAAATCTCAGTTAAATTCATTGCACATTAGAAAAACAGGTTGGCACATGAGTGATTTTTCCAATGGACTAAATGATCATTTCTAAATCTGTATAGTGAAATTCTACCTACTCCTGAGACAGCATGAAAAGGTGGAGCTTTCGGGAGTCTAGATCTCCTTGTATGATGAGGATACAATGAGAAACTAGCTGTCTTCAGCTGGCAGAGACCCCCCTCCCAAAGCTGAATTTCAGCCTCTCTAACTGAGCAGTCTGCTTCTGTTGGTTAGAAGACATCAACCCATAGGTATTTCATTATATCCACATAGTGCTAAACACACTACAATACTTACCTAAACTTTTGATGTCAACAATTATTATCATACTCTAGTGACCTGATATGTCTACTTCTTAATTTGTAGTTTGTTAGTATCCTTCTGTGAAGGAAGCATGGAGATAAGTCTGGAGCTCAGAGGTTTACATATCCCACTGTCACAGAAGACAGATCTCCACAAAGTCTATAATTGTATGGAGAAAAGGTTACAGATATAACTGTGAATAGCCATGTACAAGGATATATTCTCAATAATAAAGTGGTAGATTCTTAAGTCTTTTGTGTTGAGAATAAGTAAAAGCCAATACTAGGTTTTCCTATCTATCTCAAGATTGTGCTTAAAGTTATAATCTACTTGCTATGGCTGAGCACACAGCAATGCTCAGTAAGCACTGAAATTGCTGATATTAAATACTTTAAACTAATTTATTAAACAAATCAGTTGATAATTGCCTTTGAGGATAATATTTCCTAATATCCACTAAAGCACATTGTTTTTAAAAGGAGAGCCTGTTAATAATTTTGCTTTAATATTCTTTTAAATTGAGAATCCTTTCAGACATAGAGAAAAGTATAGATCCCAATAAAATTAATGTCTGTCTACCTATCTGCTGTGCATATTTGATATGCATATTTATTAATCTTACATTGAAGCACAGGATTCCAAAAGAAAGAGACTGCTTGATACCCCTTTTTTGAAACCAAATATGTTAGCATGCACCAAAAGATTTGACAATACCCAGCAGTGCCCTTGTACCTCTTTATTCCCTGCTGCCCGTTCCTTCCTCAATAACTTCTTGACATCAGAGAAAGCCTTTGTTTCTCTTTAAAACTGAACATGAATTATAACCATATTTTGTGACATAGATTATTTAGCTTAAAATATGTAATCGAATCTATTAAAAATTCTGCCTATGGCAGCAGTTCATTCAATAAGTGCTTATACACACAGGGTCAGGACAGGGAGTGGGATGGGATGTGGTTGGTCCATCCTAGTTTGGTGAGAAGTAAGCTTGTAGATCTTGCTATAATTTGTAAATGTACATAATTTTTAACCTATTATACTGATGGTATTCATTGCCTTATGCTCAATTGGGGCTATTGTGAATAGCAATCTAGTGAGCACTTCTACACTCTGTTGTTTGGTACAGATCTAGGCTAGAATGCTGGTTATAACAGCTTTCGCAAGATATAGATCATGTTCCACAAGGACAATTTCAATTTTTTTTAAGCTCAACACATGAGACACAAATACATTGCAATTAAGATGGTGGCAGTAATATCTTTAATCAGGTTGAAGGCAAAGTACAAATGGAGAATGGAGGTATATTACCTTCAACATCTAGCGTTACTTGTTACCTCTTCATTTGTTCCTTCCTGTTGTTTTTTCCCACATCTTTACTGTCATCTCTAGAAACCACTATTTCAGTGCAAATATCTTCACATATCCCAGTCTGCTCTATCAGAAATGTGGATGCCTTCATTGTACATATGACTGATACATTTTTTTAAGATTGACTCTCCTCTTTCTCTTTCTCTTCTCCCCCCCGTGTGTGTGTGTTTGTGCGTATGTGTGTAACAATGCATGGACACCCGCAGAGGTCCTAACAATGGGTCCCACTAGGGTTGGAGCTAGAGGTCATTGTCCTATGCATGAGGAGTAAGTGCTAACTTCTAAGCCACTTCTCTAGACTGTAATGGACATTTAAATTATTCTCAGATATTGGCATCACCCACAGTGCTAAAGTGAACATGAACACTATTTTAGGTTTTCTGGTGACACGTGTTGTATTTCTTTAAATTAGCATCAGGAGGAAAATAGTTGAACATGTAAATATGCAGTTATATTTGGTATTGCAAGACTGCACTCTAAGATGTTTTGGTGAATGTATGCTATTCTGAAAAGGGTCTGTAAGAGATACTCCCTGACTTGTCCTCAACCCTTGATACTATTAAATTTCTTTCAATAAGTTTGGTTTGAAGTGGAATTGATTATGAAATGTTGCCCTTAATTTTCATGTGTTATTTGGGTGTTTCTGAGAGTATTGCACTCATGGACCATTGGCGATTGCTTAAATAAGTTCTTATTCACATTTGGAACTCTCTCTTTACGCATTTATATTTTTTTTTAATTTTTACACATGATATAGACTGCTCCTGCCCCTACCTCCTCCTGCTTCAATTCTCCATATTTCATTCTAAGTTTATGATCTCTTCTTTAATGAAGCTAGAGTTTCCTGGTACCTTCGCAGATCTGGATTCTCCGCCAGAGGAATCAGATTTAATAGAGTTTACAAGATAAGGTTTTAGTTGTTGCATCTAGAGAATGAGTTACCATCAAATCTGAGCTAAGCTTGTGTGGTGTTTTTCTTCTCGTGGTGATCTGACTTTAAATAAAGTCTTCTTTAATTTCTACATGTATGTACGTTGTTGAGGGAAATATTTTAAAAATGATGGGCATGTTCCTGTGCTACTGCCATGCATGCACAGGCAGGCAAAGGCCGACCTATTTTTGTCTCGTGGAGACTCTGACTCAGAACTTCAAAATCTCTCCACCTAGCTCACTAGGTTCCCACTGGAGGGTCGTTACCATGTCAGCCCCATGCTTCAAAGTCCCCACCACGGCCTTTGTGGTGCACATCAGGCAAACCCACACTTTGCCCCCATACCTGCCTCTCTGGAACCCAGTCAAATCATCATGAGAAGAAAAACACCACAAAAACTTATCTCAGAAATGCTGGTCACTCATTCTTTGGGCACAAGAACTAATACCTTATCTTGTAAGCTCTATTAAATCTGATTCCAATGGTGGAGAATCCAAATCCCTCAAGATACCAGGAAATTCTAGCTGCTACATCTTACCCATATGTTATCTCCATTCCAAAAGCCTCTAACCCTTTCCTCCTTCTTCTCTTCCTCCATCTAATGCTGAGGTCCTGCCTACTTGCCCGATGATTGGCTCCTTTATTCATTAGGGGACTGGTTCACAAGAAGTCACCTGACTCCTTGTCTATAACCCCTCCCAGGAGAGCAGAATTAACATCAAAATACAAACAGCACTAGGCCCATCATGTGTGCATACATATATATATATATGTACAACACACACACAGTGTGTGTGTGTGTACATATATATATATATGTATGCACACATGATGTATATTACTGAGCCCATTTAGTTTTTTACTGTGTGTGTATGTGTCCTTGTGTGTGTGTGTGTCCTTGTGTATGTATGTGTTTGTGTGTCCAAGGTTAACCATGTTGAAACATGACAACCTATGTGGGAGCTTTTCCTTGAAGGAGCCCGATTCTCTCTTTCAACAGGCACCAACCGCCTGTGGCTCTTTACTAGAAAGGAGACCATGTGGACATTTTCCTGTTCTTGCCAGCATATCAACTGGTAGTGCCATTATGCTGACTTTGTTTAGTCAATCACACTGTCAAATGTTTTGGGTACAGCTTCCCTGTCATCCAATACCCTTTACTCTTATCCTATGTACTTTTCTACACCGTTCGACTGTATTTTGTTGTATGAAGTTGGGGAAGAAGCATTTCCTATTTGTTCCTTTACTTTCAAAATTGCAAGTCACTTTCTTTGTTGCTGGTATAATTGTATCTTTAAAGGTAAAAATTGTATTTTTACCTGTTTTCATCTTTTTTGAAAAGTTTTAAGAGTTTTATCTTTCAATTTAAAAATAAAAAAAAAAAACTTTTGAAAAAAGATTTCCAAGCAAAGAACACGGTCATTCTCAGAAACATTAGCTGTCAATCTCCTAAGAAATGTTTAAATAGGCACCAAACAGAACACTCGCATCGCTTGCTCTAAGGGTTAGGAAACATTACAGCTAAGGAAGCAATTAGAATATCAAAACCAGAAAGCAAAAAATACTCAAAATCCTGTCCTTGGGCATGACATGGCCATTTTAAATGTCTCACAGCAGCTGCAATCATCACCCACAATGGCTCTATGAGACACTAGGCCTATCATCAAGCAATCATGTATTTGGAAGGGGATAATTCCTGCTGAACTATTGATTGAACTTCTGGCTACTGGTGGCTTCTAGGGGTAGTAGAAAGTTTTTACCCACTGGAGAGCTCATCAGGATCCAATTGACAGTTCCAAACTGTGACAGTACTTTTAAACTCAGCAAGAAATAATATAAACCAAAAGGGCATAGATGTGGAGAAAGGGTTTGTGGCAAGTATTGATAGGGGACACATGGGAGTAAATAGAATGTGTCCTATACATGTAAGAAGTTGTCACAAATAAAACTGAAGAACAACTGAGGAGAACAGCCAGAGTCAATCTCTGACCTCTATATTGGAGATATATATATATATATATATATGTGTGTGTGTGTGTGTGTGTGTGTGTGTGTGTACACATATATATGTATATGTGCACATACAAACACACATGTACTCACACTCACAAGTATTAACTACTTATTAGCACAATTTGCTTGGAATGCTGTCTCAGACAAAGCTTCTAAATATAACTACAGAACTTATTTTATTGTACATTAATAAAATTGCTTAGTAATACTCAAAAATGAGAAACATTTGAGTAATTTTAAAGCTGTTTTTATTTATCTGTAAAAATATAACAATAAGGGACTGGAGAGATGGCTCAGTGGTTAAAAGCACTGACTGCTCTTCCTAAGGTCCTGATTTCAATTCCCAGCAACCACATGGTGGCTCACAACCATCTCTAATGGGATCTGACGCCCTTTTCTGGCATGTCTGAAAAGAGCAACAGTGTACGCACATACATAAAGTAAATAAAAATTCATAAAAATTAAAAATAAAAACAAATGCAACATAAAAAGGTGAAGCTCAGAAGCCTCCATTAAAGATGAATAAAAATGAAACCCAGGGAGAGAAAATATCTGGGAGGTTCCACCACACTGAGTAGCCATAGCTTATAGCAGCACAAACCCAGTTACAGAAACATCTGCCCTAGGACAGAAGGAGCTGAGAGGACAGGCTGGATCATTCAGCTGTTCTCTCACTGTCTGAATTAGAAATCAGAATCTGGGTACACTGATGGCTGGCTTCATTGGACAATCAGAATTTCTAGTTTGCATCAACGGGTTAAATGTGACTGTTTAACCTATGGATACAGCATTTTTTCCTGTATATTAGGCACACGCACGCGCACACACACACACACACACACAAATAACAAGCAACAGATTTTATTTTCTTTTAGGGATGCATTCAAATACCCAGTTATCTTTATTATCCTGTGATCAAACTAACACCTCCATATAGAAAAGGCAGTTAGTTGATCTCCCTAACAATGTGTGTGCATGTGTGGGCGCATGTATGTGTGTGCCGAGACTCATTCAGTTCAGTTGTCTGAACAGCCATCATGGCTGACAGTTTGACTGATTCATAGTGATTATCATTTTGCCCAACAAATAGAGGAATGAAGTCCTCTGCTCTCTCAGAAGGCAGATGTGTTGCATGTAGTTTCAAAAAGCTTTTACTGCCTTTACCCAGAAGCCCCTCCCGGCTCTCTTTTGTTCCAACCAGGCTCAGCTCTGGGATTCCCTGCCACCAGCCTTAACCTCACTTCTCTCTCTACCTGCCTCCGCTCTGGGGGTCTCATCACCAGCTCCCACCTTTGAGTCCTCAGACAAAAGACACACAGACAACTCTGTTACTTTACAATTTGCCCACTGGGCACAGTTGCTAGGTATGCCATCTGTTGCGTGCAGTTTTAAAAACGTGCTTCCACCTTTGCCCAGGCCAAAGGCCCGCACTCTGGCCCCACCCAGCTCTCTTTTGTTCCACCTGGTTTAGCTCCAGGATCGATTGCAACCATCCCTAACTTGACTTCCTTTTGAATCCATAGACTCTTTTGTTACTTTTTGCCTGCTAAGCACAATTGCTGGGTGAAGATACCTCCCACCTGGAAAGGTGTGCCCTTATCAATTTATTATCTCCATCTCTCTTCCACATCCTTGGCTGCCTGCCTTAGCAGAGGCAGCAGGCCCTAGCTCTCCCTGAGGCCTACCTGATAGCTACAACCCTTTTCCTCCAAGACATCTCAGTAAAAGCCCTGCATCTCCTTTTCCTCTTGGGACCTAGAAGTCCCACCTGTACCTTCCACGCAGCAACTGGCTTCCAGCCTTCTTTATTAACAAATCCAAAATCAATTAGGGAACTAGACCTTGGTATCAGAATCCCCCCTTATACAGATGCACTCCCTTTCTGCAACAGAGGCATTCCTAAACAAATTTACATTCTTCCCTTTGTTACTTGAGACAAGACTTATGTAAACTTCAGATAAAGGTTTTAAAAGAAGCACGAAGCCTTGCATTGATAAAAAGGTTTTGAAAATGGATACGGACAATTAGTTTCAAAACACTTTGTAAATGTACAAGAACTGTTCATTTATTTTAGTTTCTGTAAGTGTTAATCTCATAAACAAACAAACAAAAACAGTTAAAGCCAGATGGCATCATCTTTGACTAAACATCCTGTGTTTTTACTGTGGCATCAGTTCCTGTCGTCCAAATAAAATACTGTGAAGTATGTCACTAATATCTTGGACTCAGGAGTGGTCAGAGTTTGAAATTCATGAAGATTGGTGCTTTCATAAATCAGTACCGGTTTATATCACTCCCACATACTGACATCAGAGTACACATTATCATCTGCTAGAAAAAGAGAGAGAATAACAGTAGCTGGCTGCTTGTAAGTTTTAGTCAGTTTTGCTCTTCTAATTGTCTTAGATACATCTCAACAGGCATAAAAATTATTTTTCTTATTTTGTAGAACACACATTTTTATTAGATATTTTCTTTATTTACATGTCATATGATTTCTCCTTTCCCAGTTTCACCTCCAAAAAACAAACAAATAAATAAACAAAAACAACAAAAACAAACCCCTGTTGCCTCCCCCCTCCCCATGCCTGCCACCCCACCCTCTCCCACTTATTGGCCCTGTCATTCCCTACACTGGGGCACAGAACCTTCACAGGGGCAAGGGCCTCTCCTCCCATTGATAATCGACTTTGCAATCCTCTACTATACACATGCTGCCAGAACAATCAGTCCCACCATGTACAGTCCTTGGTTTGGTGGTTGAGTCCCTGTGAGCTCTGAGGGTACTAGTTAGTTTATATTGTTAGAACCACGAGTTTTAAATAATGTTTTTAACAAAATTTTACAAAAAAATAAAAGCATATGAAGTAAAGCCAACATCCAACTTTCTTCTTTCACCTGCTAGGGTCCTCATTCTTCTAATACCTCAACTATCCCCATTTCTCTTAGTATAGTCATGCTCTTAAAATGAACCCAAACTCAAGACCAAGAGGGAAACTCTTGATTGGTTGGTGTCAACCATAATAATGTCAACCATATTTGGGCACTCACGTTAGTGAGACTTTATAGGTGTAACTTCTGATGTTACTAGGAGACATGTTCATATACGAAGCTCCGTAATCCTCTGGCTCTTGCAACCTTTCTACCTTCTATTTTGCAATGTGTCCCAAGTTTTAAGTGTGTGCACGCATCATAGATGTATCCTTTGAGATTCATTACTCTGCATTTGTATTAGTTGTCATTTTCTGGTCCCTGTCTACTGCTGCAAAAAAAAAAAAAAAAGTTTTCTTAATGAAAATTGAAGACTAGACTTATCTGTGGGTATAATAAAAAGGATGCCTCTAATTGAAGTAGCAAACTTGATGGGAAAAAAACCCAATGAGGCCCCAACCTACATAAAGAATAACAGTGAACTGAGTAAAACTGGGATTAGGAGTAGTCCTGACCAGGGAAGAAAACACAAGTTAGTTGTCCATTGCCCCAGCCCTGAAAACATACTTACAAATAACATTATATGAACTCAGCATAGTATATATAGTTAGAATGTAAGATGTACATACAATACATATATGTATACAATAACATGAAAAAAGAGACCGTGAATTTGAAAGGAAAGTAGAGAGATGTAC
>JADRCC010570417.1:0-19271 GCA_019843855.1 Hylomyscus alleni | reverse complement strand
AGAGATTATCGGAAATCAGATGATGAATTACAATTGTTACACAACATGTATTACAATGTGAGTCACACTACATGCTTAAGATTCTGTTATCCATGATATCTACCTTGTGTCAAACAAAATACGATTGCTTCTGGGGATGATTCCCCTTCCCAATCCTTGAAATATATTGTGTTGAGGATTAAAGAAAATCTGCACAATTTCTGCCACTATTTTAGACATGGCTTAAGTCTCATCACCATAAGTGGATTTTCTCCTGAGTAGCTAGCTCAGCAGCAAGGCAGGATAAGAGAACAGGAGAGGGATGGACTGAAGCAAAAGTAACCTGGGATGAGGTTGCCTCGCATGTATAGCAGGCACAGCGAGACTACATTTCCTTTCTAAACCCTGGTGTTAATATAAAAAAGAGAAGAAAAGATGTCCTTCAAAAAGTATTTGTAAACTTAACTGAAATGTTTGAAAATTAGTTAGCATAATGGGTAATACATGCAAATTGGATAATCCTTAATACCTTATGACACAAAGCTTCAGTTACAAAAAATTGAGAAGCTTCGGAGCTCTCGGGTTTTCCTTCTTTTCTTTTATTCATAATTTAATGTTTTTTTATTTCTTATTGATTTACTGCTCTAATGTTTTTCCCCTTCCCAGTCTTTCCCCAGCAAACCCCCATCCCATCCACCCTCCTCTTTGCCTCCACCCACCCCTCAAGTATCCACCCCCCTTCTCTGGGGCATTGATCCTCCACAGGAGCAAGCAGCTCCCTTCCCACTGATACCCGTTGAGGCAGTCCTCTGCTACTTACATACCAGGAACCATGAACTAGCCCAGGCATACCTTTTGGTTGGTGGTTCTGTCCATGTGAGCTCTGAGGGGGGCTCTGGTTAGTTCATATTGTTGTTCTTCTTATGGGGTTGCGATCCCCTTCAGTTCCTTCAGTCCTTCCCCTAAATCTTCTATTGGGGTCCTCAGCCTCTGTCAGCGGTTTTTTGAAAGAATTTTTTGCAATGGTAATCAAATTATATTACGTTATAAAAAAGTGGCAACACCTTTTCTATTGGAATGAACCATTGTAATAACAAGACATGCTCAGACTTCAACTTATGAGTTTGTTTTTTATATATATATTCTCAGGAACAATGCCTGATTTTATTTATTTATTTATTTTATTTGAGTACCTAAAATAGTGTCCAACAAACATTTGATTCAATGAGTGTCTTACCAACATAGAGGCAAGGAAGCTTTCAAAACATATATCACTTGTAACCAGTGGGAATTCACTAATTTAGGTAACTTTAGTAGTTAAATGAGAAGCAATTCTGAAAAGCCAGACACAGCTGGCTTTGAATTGAGCTGTGATGGTTTAGAGTGCATTGGGGAACTGAAACCATCAGGTCAGGCTGCAGAGTTCTCAAAATAACTCACCGCCAAACTAGCTATTACTTGTGATGACCTACTGCCACTGCTTCCTGCAACATCCTTTCCCCCTGTTTTGCATGTTACTATTTATCAAGATAAAGTATGTTCTTTCTTTTACATAAAGGACAGTTATTAATTCAGCTTTTATTTGCCAAATGTAAAATTTTGTGTGTATTTTAAAGTATATTTATCAATATAAAATAGCCTATAAATGTGAAAATCCTTAAAATGAAGTATTGGTGATGTAGTGTATAAGGTAGATAAATATACATTTTAAATATGCATATTTTATATCTAATGGGAAAATGCCTAATTTTTAGATCACATGTTAATTTAAAAAATTATAAAAATTATTTTATATAGCATACTATCATACAAAATTGCCTCAAATTTATTAATTAAAAATAATTCTTTAAAGAGATGTAATAATACTACTCTTAAAAGTGTTCAGCAGGGTAATGACAAATAACACAAGATTAAATATGACAAAATTATTAAGCTGTAGTACAATAGAGTAAATAATAATCTGTAAACAAGCTACAATTTATAATGAGATATTATTTATCTCTGAGGTTAATTTTATGAATAGTCAATGGTCATAGAAATTAACTGGGTTTAGCAAGTATGAAATCAACAAATGATATTAGTAATTAAATTCTGTATTTTGTCATTAATGTGGAGTATACAAAAATTGCCTAAAATTATAAAAATAATTTATTGAAATATAGTTACATACCTTCTCCTCAACTTATTCTTCCCTCCAAACCTTCCCATCTGCCTGAGCTCTCTATCTAATTGATGGTCTCTTTTTGAATTTTACTGATACTTGCACATAAATTTATCCTGCCAAGTCCATTTAAAATATACTTGAAAATAACAAGGAAATTATTTCAGAAATAGAGAAAGCATATGATTTCTGATTCCAATTAATTTTATTTCACATAATGATATATCTTTTATTTTATTTTTTTACTTAAAAAATCATTTCACTCTTCATGGAACTCTGAAGTCTATTGTATATATAGGCTATATATTCCTCACTGATTAACTGCTGGCAGAGAACTAGGTTGGATACGTATCTTGGCTGTGTGTATGGTTCAACTATAAATAGTTATATAAAGTTTCACTGGTCAAAAGCATAAGGCATTGATCTAAGTGGCTGATACTCTCATTGGAAGAAAAAGAAATACCAGGCAGGTTCAGAAATACATAAATTAAGAAAGGACACAAGATATATCTTCCTTTTATGTTTTTGCATGGGTTTGTGGGTATGCTGTATGTGGGTATATATCTTCATGTGTGAGGTAAATTTATGTGTGTAGATCCATGAATATGTATGCATTTGTGGGGGTCTGAAGTTGATACCTGGTATCTTCCTCATACAGTCTCTATATTGTTGAAGTGATGTCTCTCACTGGACCTGGATCTGGCCCCATCTTGTTAACTTATCCAGTCATCTTGTCTCAGAGCTCTGTCCTACCCATATTTCATAAATTCTAAAATTAGAAACAATGGTCACATTTCTCTTGTTTTTATATGTGTCTGGAAGATTATTAGAATGACTGTCTTCATGACAACACAGTAAATCCTTCAGCCACTGAGCCATCTCCACAGAACCTAAAAGATGGATTTTTGTGAACTAGTAAGTATAAGTCCAGAAAGAAATAATAACCCGTTAATATCATAACCTTCTAATCTTTAAATTCAAAGGAAATGTGCGTTATTGTTAAGACACCTTGTTTGTGGCATTTAGCACTTCATACTTCACGCCAAACACATTAATTTTGGCCATCTTGTAATCAAAGAAAAATAAGCATCTTAAGACTTGTAGAACTGCTGTGTGTCAGCAGTTTCCTTTAAACAGTCTGCTTCAATTCCCTAAACTTATAACTCCATTCTCGAAGGATATATACAATATTGTACAGATGTCAATTCCCTTTAATTGAATCTATAGACCCAATGAATTTCTAAACTGAACTCAAATAATAGCTTTCTGAAATAGGCAGTTATCTAAGAGTATGTTTTTGAAAATATTACGTTTATTTTTACAAAAATCTTAGTAAGAGCACTGCAGGTTCGGCGTTCTATCACCATGCATGAAAGCTCTGTGGTGCTCGTCTTGATATATGCCACCAAAAAGCTTGTTTTACACACTCAGCTGTGTATTATCATTATGTGGAGCTAAATATTTTGTTAGCCATAAATTCTTTGTCATTTTGCCTGGAGAAAGAAATACTTAGCTCAGACTAGCAACATGAATCAGTATGAAAGCCAACTTTTCAGATGTTTATTTCTATGCTAACAGCTGCGATCAGCTATTGGTTTAACAAATTTATTCATTGCTAGCCCATTGAATGTTAATATTTGATTAATCATCCTTCCTCCTTTCTATTCCTCATACTGGCATTAATAATGATGGTTCCTACTGGCTGACTCTGTAACCTTTAGTTTTAATGCTGTATCGAGTTTCTCACATGCTACAAGAAATGTGTACTCTTGTAAAGGATAAAATTAGCAATGAGACCACAAAATTTTCAATCCAGCAATCATGATTATCAGTACTGCACATTAATTTTTGTAGCACTGTGGTAGTGTACTGGCTGCAGACCTTGCTCTTCTTAAGGCCAGGCCATGTTTCATAGAAATCTTTGTAAATTGATTCTTGCCTAGGTTTTGGTCAATTGCAGGAGCTGATATATTATTACAAAATGTGAAGATCAAAGTGCTCAGGTATTTCCTTTCCTCACCTTATCTGCTAGACTTCTAGCATCACTGCCCCCTTTGTATCCAGCTGGTTCTAGTTGTCAAATGACTGCTCAGCTGTGCAGATTTTAAAAGCTTAAGTTTAAAAATAAGACTAGGACATATAAATACAGTATTTGACATATACTGGAGAATAGAAAATATATTTCTTGCTGGGCAGTGGTGGCGCATGCCTTTAATCCCAGCACTTGGGAGGCAGAGGCAGGCGGATTTCTGAGTTCGAGGCCAGCCTGGTCCACAGAGTGAGTTCCAGGACAACCAGGGCTACACAGAGACACCCTGTCTTGAAAAACGAAAAAATAAAAAAAGAAAAAAAAAGAAAATATATTTCTTTCATTTTCAATGAATAGATAATGTAAATTAAATTCAAATTCCAGGGAGCATATATAGTTAACTGGAAGCTCAACCAAGAGGCAATATACTTGCGGTTATATATACTTAACCATTTCATATTCCACAGGCAGTGTTTAAAGGTTTGTATATTAGATTTCATTTGAAACACTATGACTTTTGTATGATGAAATGTGTATTTGGGTGGGGACATCCTTATGGAGACAGTGCGATGGGGAGGAATTATGAGATATGGAATAGTCAGTGGGTGGAACAGGGGACAATAAAATCTGGAGTGTAAAAAATAATAAATAAAAGAGAAAAAATAAAACAAACGAAGCACTTAATATAAACTCACACAAAAAATATGAAGTCTATTTCCCTGACAGAATATAATCTAGCAATATTTTTACTCGACTTGCCCTCTTACATCTGAGAGCAGTCGTGGCTGGCATTACAATTGTTGGTGGAAAGTATTGGAAATCTTAAGAACACTTGTATTTATTAAATGGAGTTAAATGATTTGGAGTTACATTGAGACTTAGAGAAGTAACATGGCTTTATTTTTTTTATTCTCAGCAAATGTCCATAGCCATTTACTGCCTAATAACATTGAATATGTTCTAGATTATTGGAAGATTGCCCATTATGCATAATTTCAAATTACTTATTTTCTAGGCTGCTGGGTTTCTCTTGGTAACATCTAGAAATCTACAAAACAATCCTAAACCTAAGGATAATTGAGAATAATGAAAGAGGAGGAGGAAAGGTTACAAGTCAAAAGATCTGAGAGTCTTCTCTGAAATTGGTTTTGCTAGTAATGTCTTAAGGAACACACAAAACGTCTTAACAATGTGATTGCCCACACATGAGCTATACAAGATTGACACCAATAGATATGTCAAAGAGGACAGCTGAAAGCAGAAAAAGTTAATCCTTAGAGAGAACTACAGGAAACTAAGTAATGCTGAGAGCAGGTGAAGTGGTCTTCTCAGGAAGGAGGCCAGCAATTGCCTACCAAATGCTAAATGGTCAGCCCTAAAAACACACATACAAATAATATTAGATGAACTGAGAAGACTGTGTTTAGGTGTATTAGCTCTGGTTGGCCACAAACTAACTCTGCCAATCTGTCCTAATTTTATGTCTCCTTCTCACTCTCTGGCTTATTTTGTCTGCAATTCTCCAGGTAAAACTCTCTCCTTTCTCTTCACTCAACTGCATGTACTGAACCCAACGAACTGACTCAACTGAGCTTTAACTACTCCCTCTGTGTCTGTCTGCCTTTCTGCCTCTCTCTCTCTCTCTCTCTCTCTCTCTCTCTCTCTCTCTCTCTCTCTCTCTCTCATAGAAACTTAGAGAAGTTTCTATTTATTTTCTCATAACTCACTTCTTTCTCCTGTTTGTTCTCATCAGAGTTAGGCACATCCTATCTGGGACTCATTCTATAAAGTCTTTCCTTGATTTGTAGCTTTGTTGGCCCCTCAATTAGACGTCGCTTTCAAACATGGCTAATTCCTTCTAGAAACTAACTTTATCTTCATTGTTTGGAATTGATGGTGTCTACTAAACATGATCAGTGCAGTTAAACTTATGTCGCTCCAACTTGATATCACAGACATCACAGGTTTTTGGATACAATCCCTTCCTGGATTAAAATTTTTCTACACATTCCTTCTTTTTGTTTAAGGCAAAACCAATACATAGTTTAACTGTTACCACAGAAACAATTTTGAATATCATTCAAATGACCTTATGAAGCTCCATTGATGCAATGATCCTTATCCCATCATCTTAACAGCTCAAATGTCTTTATAAAGATCTGTCATCCAACAAATGCCCATTTCAGCAGCAAGCTTTCATAGTATAAGACGAATAAAATGTGTCTTACTCCAAATTAAAATCGAATTCCAAATTCCAGTCTTTCCATGTATTGCATTTCCTTCTGCAGCCAGTTTGTTGAGTTGTCCCCATGCAGGGGGAATCAGTTTCTGTGTTCTCTGCATTACTGTCTTTCTGAGTCTCTTCCTTCCTTGAGTCCTGCCACATATGTGGAAGCTTCTTTTATTCAGAATTAATCTTCATCAATTTTGATAGAACTCATAGTCTTTCATAACTTGTGGCAACATGGACAAAATGTCTACCCCAACTTAAGATATTCCTTGACTTCCACTCTGATTGTAAAACACAATAATGTATACAGGTGGATCTAATTCAGTAGGTTTTTTTTCCCCGACAATTCAGTGTGTTTCAGCTAATCATATCCCTCCTTTCTGTTTGTCAAGGAACAATTAGTTCTTTAAGAATTCATACAAAATTAGATACTAAGGCATTTGCATTTTATGCCTGCTTCACACCATTGAGCCAGGTTTCTTGCCCATTTAAACATAGAAACAATCCAGTCATATTACATAATCCAGTCAGTATAAGGTATCAGTTAAAACAGTTATCTATTGTCTGAGATTGCATGAATAGTGATCTGATCTCTGTGTTATTGTGATGGATATTTCCCTCCTAGGATTAAGCTTATGTCTACCACATAAGACTTTAATCTCCCTACTTGACATTCTGGCTCCACACATTTAATTTATCCTATAGTATGTTTTACTTGGGATAAAGTTCCAATCCTAACAAACTGTATAGATTACTTATGAAGGGGCCAATGTGAATTACAAGATTCTCCTGAGATTATGGTTACATCAGTTCCATGCCCACCAAACCTTCAATTTGAAAACGATTTATCTTTAATTTTAATTTTAGTCTCTGGCCAGTTTGTAAAATCTGTCTTCCAGTAATTGAAAATCCTCCTATTCTTTTTATTGGAGCTATTTTGCCTTTGACATATGGAAGCTGCAGAAGCTGAGCAGTTCTATCATCCTCTTTACATCAACCACAATTTCAATCTCTCCCTTAAAGTATATTCATCTATAATTCTGCAACGCCCACTCGTCTACTCCAGTTAAATCCATAATATCGGGGGTAAAAGCCTGATTAAGGATAAGAGGCGTTAAGGATTCAAATGGAGTTCTGTGCCTCCTGGATATTCAGACAGTCACTGGTATCTCCTAACTCAGACATGTACCAGATTAGTCTTTCCAATCATCATCAACAAACACACCCTCTTATTTAGGAATAAAAGGTACCTCAAGAAATGATTCCTTAATGGATAAACTTAAGATTAGGTATTGTCTCCTGGTCAGCACAATGTTCCAAAATATCCTAATTCAATTCCAAGCTGTCCTTAGCTTGGAATTTCTCTCAAGGAATCTGTCTTATCAGATAGAGTGTTCTCAGAGATAGCAACAGAGGTCAAGCACATTTCTTAGGGCAGTCCCACAAAAGTCAGAACTGTTTTACATACTAGAGAGTAATCGGAGGGCTTCCCTCACTCAAGGACATTAGCTAGAATTGTTAGATCGGAATTTCCTGGTCCTTGCCTCCAGAAGAACCAGAGAATTAGCATAGGAATACCAAAATAGCCCCAGCAGGGAGGGCTCCACTGTTCTTCACATCTGGCTATCAGACCCTACCCTTGATGTGGTGGTCACTTGCCTACATGACCTCAGTCTTGCACCCTGATCCTATTGACCTTGCTGTAACCCTTATCTGCCTACGTGACTCTTTTCATCTGCACTGCTTACTGTATGCTATTTAAGCCTGAATTTTCACCTTGTACAAATACATTCAGATTCAGCACACCCTTGTGTGGAGTTTGTCTGTCATCCGCCGACTCTTTGCCCACCTGACCAGAACTCTCATCCCGCGGAAATTGGGGTCCCTGCAACGAACCCAGTCTGTGGCATAATTCTCGAGTGCACAATGAATCTTTGAGATGTGCAGATACTTCTTCCTAAAAGTTGTCTTGAGCATAGAGGTCCAGGAACTTTAGTGAGTATTTAATAGCAAGGAATTTTTGGTAATAGTACGATTTTTTTTTTTTTTTTTTTACCAATTATAGAGGAATTTTAATCCAGCACCATAGCTGCTCTGGCAAGGGATCCAAAGCCCTTCTAGGTCTGTGTGAACTAGATAAAAATCAGACATTCCAACATCTTTAATCCCTCTCATGAAATACAGGCACATCCTGTACACACGTTTAATCCTGAACTTGAAAATAAGGTTGGTATATAGAAGGAAGTGGCCATGTGAAAGTGTTTAATGGTGTTCACTGGTACCCAGGAAACAAACGACACAAGGGACTATTAGCCAATGATCCACAGATCAATAAGAGAAAAACTAGATATTGGAGATCTAATGCATGCTCCAGAAGGAAGCATAGTCCTAGACTTAGTCATGAAAGGTGTACTCAAAGGAAGAAGAGATTCAAAAAGCTGATCCCTGCTGAGTGGGAACAATTTAACAAGCTGGCTGAGGAAGGGCAGACTCTTCACCAAAGTACAGACTGAAAAACTTGGATGCTGAAATGGACATCTGCATAGCAGGTAGATATCTGGATAGAAGAGCAGCCCTGTAGTTACCAATGGATCTTCAAAAGGACATTCATGGACATCTGCATAGTAGGTAGATATCTGGGTAGAAGAGCAGCCCTGCAGCTAGGAAGGTCATTGCATGACCACACCAATGGATCTTCAAAAGGACATTCAGACTGTTAAGACTGTGGAAGTCATAATTACTTCTATTGTAATACTTAAACTGTGTACAAAAGAGAAAAGGTGTGGAGTAATTGTAAACTAGCAACATGGCTGCTCTGCAAAGGGATCCTCTATTTGACTGGAATGAAGACACACTCTAAATAAACATTTTTTATTGAATATTTTTAGTGACATTTAAAATGTTATCCCCTTTTCTGGTTCCCTCTATGCAAATTCTCTATCTCTCCCTCCTTCCCCTGTTTCTATGAGGTAACCCCCCCTACTCCCACCTCACTGCCCTGGCACTGAATACACATTTTTAATCCCTCTGGCTAGAATAAGGACATGACTTCAGTGCACACATGTATTCCCAAACAATGAAGTCTAATGGAGATGAAGACAAAATGATGAAACAGAAAGATGTGACAAAATTAGTGAGAGATTGAATATGACCAACTCTCACAAGAATAGACAAAATAAAAAGTGAGGGAGAGAGAGAGGGAATTCAAATCAGTTCAGTTCAGTGCATTTCAGAGTAGTTCTGTTTGGCACAATTCAGTTGAGTCCAGTGGTGCTCAGTTTAGTTTTCAACAGTTCTGTTCCTGGAGTTTAGAGACAATCTTTCCAAGCTTGGTTATGGCTCTCATCTCATTATATCATCTGAGAAAAAGAAGCAACATTTACACATAGTAAGGTGATGCTCCTAGAATAGAATACACAGATAGAGAGGAACTGAAAATGGTATGTTCATAGGGGCATTGAACAATTAATACATCCACAATGTAATTATTAACAATAATTACTAGTAGGCTTAGGAACTAGGAGACAGGAGTGGAACTTTTTCAGTACTTGTATAAGGAAACATTCCCTAGGACAACTTGATTTTAAATTTTCAATTTAAAGCGATTGCTACTATATCTATGACTATATACATATAAGCCTTGTAGATTTTAATATTTATTTATAGCTAATTATTAAAATTTTAAATATTGAAATATTAAAATTATTGCCTTATGAACAGTTCAGATATGATAAATGAGGCCAGTAAAATTTTCCTGTAAGGTATTGAGTGTAGGTTACATGTTGTAAAAGAAATAATGGAGAAGGAAAAGTATGAAGGATACCCCACTTAATAGGTTCCTTTGGAAATAAGACAAAACATAGGGCAAAAAAATGGGAACTAATAAACTAAATAAATTACTCATGTCTCATAGCATGACAGAAAGGAGAAGAAAGATCAGGAAGCCTCAATGCCCCAATGAGAACAGTACATATAACAAAGGAAATTTAAGAACAACTGAGATATGTCCTATATAATTATTCTACCTTTCAAAGCTATTATCAAATTCTAAAGTTTGAGATTTCATGGAAAGTGCTTTTAACTAGCGACCTCCAGTTATGCCTGGATTGGAACTCTTTTCAATGAAAATACAGAAAATAACAGGAAAGGAATTCAACATGCTAATGACTTCATATTCTCCTGGATCAGAGGACCACCACGAACTGTGTCCCTGTAGTCTGGCATTGATCCCGCTGAGCTCTGTTTTCTTTTTTTTTAATTAGATATTTTCTTTATTTACATTTCAAATGGTCTCTCCTCTCCTGGTTACACCTCTGAAAAAATATCAAAAACAAAAACAAAAAACAAACCCTGTTCCCTCCCCCTGTCCCACTGCTCACCAACCCACCCTCTCCCACTTTTTGGCCCTGGCATTCCCCTTCACTGGGGCATGAACCTTCACAGGACCAAGGGCCTCTCCTCCCATTGATCATTGTTAGCTTTTCCTAGATTTATAACTCATCCTACTATTTCATTTTCAGGAGGGATTTTCCTCTTACTCTCTTGGTTTTGCCTGAGCCTCGTTACACTAAGAATAACCACAATCACAGGATATTTGTGCATTTTATTACATGTATAATTTTTTTTTCTGTTTCTGGTGTATGACTTGATTCAACACATTCTGTCAGTGAAATTGCACTTCACAAATTTAGTAGAAATCACTTATCAACATATACATATGAACCCACCACATCTACATATGTATATATATGTATGTACAACACTGCATATACAAATGCATAAATCATATACCTATTCACATATCCATGTATCATCCACATAGTCATACAACATATACATACACACTCATATACTGAAAGCACACTCATATACTGAAAGCACACACATATGCAAACACACTCCTGTACCAAAAGTACACATATACAAAAATAAAAGCCATACACATTTATTACAACACACACATGCACACATACCACCACCACATACACTGATGATTTTTCATCTATTAAATAATAAATACAATCAAAAAAAATTATTGGAAAAGTGATGTGAGCACATATATGATATGGAAATAAATTTCCAGAACAGATTTTATATACTTGAAGGTAGTGTAGCCGTGAGTAATAATTTTCTGTCATGGTTGACTTTTAGAGTCAATTTGACCCACCTGGGATGAGAGATCCTCGTTTGAGAAATTGTTCTGTCAAGCTGGGCTGGAAGCACGTTTATGGTCCAATTTCTTCTTTTTATTGGATGTAGAAGAGCCAGTAGGCTATGGGCTTTGGTAACAATTGTCAAGTAGACATGTGGTCTATGAGAAAGTGCAGAAGCTTTTCATGGAAAGGCTGGTGCTCCTGCTCTCAGCATTCCTTCATTGCCTGCAGTTATTTGTTAGGGATGATGCTGTTGGCTACTCAAATTGATGGTTTAATCCCTGTTGAAGGCCAAAAAAATGAGGCAGACTAAAGTCTCACAAATTATTTATCTTGTACAAATATATTTATCAATACATATTTCACGTGACACTCATCTTTCCTTTGTTGATCTAACTTACTTAGAATAATTAAATCCATTTGTTCTCTAAAAAAATCCTGAAAACATTTACAGAGTGACTGTTCTTGAGTTTTTATCCAAAAGAATTCATGTCAACATTTACTTGAGAATTTGAGCACTAGTAACAATAATTATGTAAGGGGCCTACTTTACATGTCTTCAGCAAAGAAATACACAAAGAAAAGGTACATGCATATACATGTCAACTAAAATGATATTTTTATGTATGTCTCATACATAAATGCATTAAAATTATCATCCATAAATAAGAATTAAAATATACAATTTGCTGGAAATTAATCACATATTAATTGCTTTTTAATATTTATATATTTTATGTGCATGAGTGTCTTCCCAGCACATAGGTACATCATGTTAAAGCTAAAATATCACACTAATGGTTATATTTCTACATTTGGATAGGTGGTGGAAAATATCATAGCACATATATCATTTATCATTTAAAACAATGTATTTCTTTTGTTTAGTGAGATATATTAACATAACTTATAAAAGTAAAGTAGAAAGCTAGCAAAAGATATAATTAATATTTTATATTTAACAAATAATTAATAATTGCAAAGAAACTGCCACACTTGGCCTAACTGTTCCTTTAAATACTTCCTAACATCTGTTTTCAACTGGATCTGAGATATTACAACTCTAATATTATAAGTGCATTTGCTTCTTACAGAACAATTGCTCTATCCAATACGTTCAACATCTTGATTTCAGCATAAGACCCGTTCATGCATTGGGTTTCTTTGGTGAAATCCTTTTTCTAATGTAGATTTTAAAGCTGTTTTTAATCACTTTATTTTGTTAGAATTGTTTGTTTTTATTTAAAGTTTACCATGGTTGAGTTTTATTTGTTTTATATATATATATATATATATACACATTATATATTATGTATATAGTGTGTATATATACTATATAATATAATATAATAATATATATGTGAAATGTTACGTTTCAGTTGCTATGACCAAGAAATATTTAAAACTAACAACAGTTCAAAAAATAACTAAGCATGCCTATTGCCAGTCATCAAACATATTGCTAATTGTATTTATTAGTTTTAACTTTGCAAGCCAGTAAAAAGAAACTTGTGAACTTAATTCAATGTTTTGGGCTAACTAGATAACCTTATTTTTGAGACCTTATTCGTTTTTCTTATGTTTTGTGATTTTAATTTATTTCTCTAGTTTGCTTATCATTATTTCTTTATAAGGTCTTTAGGTAAATTGCAAATGTGAAATTATAGTTTCAGTACTATTTTTTGTTCTAGCTATGGTATACTATTGCTGTTTTAAATTATTATTACTATTATCATTATTATTATTATTATTACTTAGAAGTTCCAAATTTAATATGGCCTAAATTAATAAACTAATTTATTGTTAGAGATTTTGTGAAATATTTAAAATCTTTTGTAAATCAAACTTATGATAATATTTTATGTAGTACTTTAAATTATTCTGTGTCTATAACATGTTAGAATTCTTATTTAGAATCTAACAAGGTTTAACACGTTATTTCACACATGGTAGTAAATGAATACTTAGCTTTCTTTCTATATGAATATATAACAGTGTCTGGGAACTTAGTTGAAATGGTTTGCTTAATTTTTAGTTCTGTTAAGGTACAATATTCTGTTTTATCTTCCCTGTCCATTAATCCATACTTTAAATTTGCCTTCAAGTTAGTTATAAAGAAAATAATTATTTTTTAAAAAAATCATTCTTAAATTCATTGGTAATTCACTAATTAAAAAGGACAGTTTATGAAAGAACATTCACAAGTTATTTTATGTAAGATTCTGTGAATCAGGCCAGAGAAGTAGCAAATCTCTGTACCATACGTTAAATCTGAAGAATACAAATTACTGAAGAGATCATAAATACATGGGCAAAGGTTAGGGTGAATTATTACCCATGGATATTATGTTAGTTGCCCTAAGCCAAATATCTCTTCAAAAAAGAATCATATAAGGTTGATCACAGCCATATCATTAGGGTTTAAGGAACTGTCCTTGTATTTTTAGTTATCAGACCGTAAATAATTAGCAGACATCAAAATCTTTGTAGCTAGTACAACTTGAAGTCCCAGTTTGATTGTCAATTAATTGAAGTTGCTGTTACTGTTTTCATCTTTGAGGTTTACCTCCAGTGAGGTAGACTGGACTCCCCAGGTGAACTTTCTTACTGAATCCAAGCTAACTGCTCACATGCCAAAGTAATTTACATCTTATATAAATGGAAGCAAAGAAAAAGAAAACATTTCAAAGCTGTAGTATAATTAGTGCTTTGAAGAAACAGAACTTCTGTAGGAAATACATTATTTCCAATTTCATAGTATTTTAATCAGGGTTTCTCTTGCTGTGTGATAAAGCACATTTACCAAAATAACTTGTCAGAAATGACTTTATTCACTTGACAGTTATAAGCCGGTCATTGAGAGAACCTCAGACAAGAATTCACAGCAGGCACCTGGAGGAGAATAGTAAGAGACCTTGGAGGACTGATTGCTGCCTACTAGCCGGTCCCTCCTGACTTACTCAGTTCTCTTTTCTGTTTCACCCCAAAACATCAGCTAAGGGGGGGGCACCTTCTAACATCCATCTCTAACTAAGAAAGTGACTCACATTCCTGTCTACAGTCTGATCTCCCAGAGGCACATTCTTGAGTATCTCTTCCCAAATGAGCCTAGGTATGTCAAGTTGGCTTTAAATTAGCCACCACACAGTGTTGAGAACAATTATTTTTTATTCTAAACAAGAAGTGTACCAGTCTTCTGCCATACATTTCCTATTAGCAACCATTGAACACAGTTTCCAAACTTATTGCCTCTAGATGGTGGCATATTAATAACAATCTAATGTTACACTTCATGGTCTAAACATGAAGTTAAGATTATAATGCCTGAAAAAAATGTTGAAACACATATTGTTCTAATTTTGCCAAGACAAGATTAAAAGTCCACAATTTCCTGTGGTTTTGTTTAATTCACATCTTGGATTTGTCTTCTTCAGTAGGGTTAAACGTTTCTTCTTCACCATGCTTGTGATGAATTAATTTGTTTTTCGTTTCATGTAAATAACTAAACATGACTCTTAAATTACCGCTTATAATGACAGCTTTGTGTTTGTTTTGTATTGTATTTTATTACAGTATATCTCAGGAAAGAAAAATGTCATTCATGCACAACATGCTTGACTACATACAGTTGCTACTAAAGAAACCCATTATTTTATAAAAATTGTTAGGAAAATAACAGAGTAGGCAATAAAGAGCTGCAAGATAAACAGGCATTGTGATTAACAGACAGTCTTTCCATACAGTGAGAAAAAAAATAGGGGTTTCCTATACACTGAAAAAGCCTGCTGGAAGCTGAAGTTCCCTGCTCAGGGTGGGTGGATAGAGTGCCGTGTTCTTCTGAGTAAGTAGTTTAAGGAAGTCTCACCCACATATACCACAGAGAGCGGACCTTGTGCTCAGGCTATTTGAGGCTCTCCTAATTTCAGCACATATCAAAACAACACATCATATTTCATCTCAATTGTAATTCATACTGCATAATTTGGCCTCTGTGGATGATTATGTTCAAAGAAAAATTGAGAAAATGTGAGAAATGAAGACATTAATCTTCCCATTGAAGGTAATCACTGTCTTTGCAAAATCATTACAATTCCTGAAATGAGAGAGAGGCCTGACTCCAGGAGATGTGGAGTGCTTCTTTGGAGAGCAAAATCTTAATAGATTTGGAGAACCTCAGCTAGTTGCCTATGGTACCTATTTTACTTCTTATAAGTTATTCCTTTGTTATTAGTGTTATGACTTTCATATAACGCAACTGAAATTTCAATTAACAACATAGTTTAATAGCCTCCACTGATAATTAAAACATCTAATTTTTCTTCAATCATAACTCCATAAATTGAAAAACAATGTCCCACAAGGGGCTTATTTAAACATTTTCCTTGAAATGACAGTTTAAAGGTTTTGGCATAATCACAGGAATCACTGAAATAAGCTGTCATCATATAGTCATGTATCTTTCCTATTGTTCCATGCTTTCAGCTACTGGTTTCCTCGAATGTCCTTAGTATTCAATTAGACTCTTGTGTAAATGAAAACAGGTAATCTTTGTAGTAAACATATTACTGTTTTATACAATGGATTGAATTTTATGTTTATTCATATCACATCTTAAACATATTAAGGTAATTTTATTTAAAAATGAAGCAAATGTTTAAGCAATAATCTACAAAGTACAGAAAAAAATAGCAAGATTTTTGACTAACACCTCATAAGCTTACAGTGATTTCTTCAGTGAGATCAAAAGCTCTCCAAAGTCTCCAAAGAATTTTACATTTTGTCCCCCAGGTTTTTTAATTTCTTAATGAAATGCAGTCACCCAGGCACAGTGCTGACAGGGCATGAGGTCAGACTGAAGGGATACAAAAAGGTGGATGAAAATACCCAGCCCTGCTGTCCTTCAAGTTCATGGCTGCCCTTTTCAGTAATTGGCACTCCATTACTTATGACTATGTGCGTATGTATGTGCATGTATGTTCCTAAATAATTTCTTCAGTCCATACCTTGCTCCCTGCATTGCGTGATTTCAGGGATAACTACTTGGCACTAAACAAGCAAATAACACGTTCTTCCCTGGGAGTTTGGCACTTGGAAACCAATCCATGTATTCTTCCCTGGGAAGGTCACCTACACATTCCCAGCTTTCTTCAGTTGCTTGTCGATCTCTGTGTGAGGTTGCGACCTCACTTCATTGGTGCTGCTTCTATCATTAGTAGGAGACACCGTCTCAGAGCAAGCTCCATTTCTCAAATGGAGAAAAAAAATCTCCAAAAAAACCTTTTTATGATAGATGGAGTTCAATAACAAAAACCACAATCAACATGTAACGCTAGTTTAACATCAACTTTATTTATTTTGTCACCTTATATTCTCACTTTCAGGTTGATTTATTCTTTGAATAGTTATTTTTTACTAAATAATATGTCAATTGATATTCTAGCTTTCAGACAACTCAAACCATTCTGATTTGCTTTAAAGAAATTTAAAACAATGAACATGAGCTTCATTTGCTCTATGTATGTACTGATATTGAAACCAAAACATAATCTTAAAATCTCAGGATGGACTCCTATTGTGACTCTTAAATTTTTGTTTCTCTTGTCCTTATCCTTCTTCCAGAAAACTCAATGTTTTCAGTCTCCCTCATGAACTATTTACTACTTACAACTTTCAAGAGAGTCTCCATCGTCTTCACTTGTGTATATATTAAGGAATCCACTAGACTACAATGGCTAAATCAAAACCTAGAATCACACTATGAGTATGATTAAAATCCAGGTGTCTCGAAAAACAGGACAGAAGAAGACGTGGCAAACAAAGTTATGATTGTGGTGAATGGGACTGAAGGTGAGAAATTTGGATGGCGGGTTGGGTAGATTGTAGGGGTTGCAGTAACAGGAATATATTGTCTGTAAGTATGAAGTTGTCAGATAGCAAGTCCAACTAAAAGCCATGCGTTTACAATATTTTCCTATAAAATTCACTAAACTGAATAGCATCTGAACTCTCAGACAAATAAATGTGGGCTATAATTTTATTCTAGGATGTATAAAATTTGAGTTACTATATTTATTGCTAAATTTCCTACTTGCTCCATGACTAATTATCCTATTGATGCTTAATAGCTACAGCAATAGAATCCCCAAGAGAAGAATAAAACAGTCTATTCCTGAAAGTTTTCTTTAATCAATGACTAACTAAACATGAAATTTCAGATATTAAGTCAAAAACTTGTGAAAAATATCCATGGGGAATGTATATTGTGATCTAGTATTTGATCTTTCTTTTCTCTAACTTAAGGTAAATTTGAGGTTGGGCATAAACTAGCAATGAAATGTCCTTATAATGTCAGTAGCTATACCTATAAAGTGTCAAACAATATGACTGCCCAAACACAATTATGAGTGTCATGAAGTAACTCGCATCAGGAAATAGAAGCAAAGAGTGAAAATATTGGCATCAATACTGAGCTATGTGGTTTACTCTGGGGTTTTCTACACTAGGGCACTGATACCTTTCCTATAAGGTGAAGAAACTCCTGTTCAGTTCTTTGCATCTCTGAATTCATTGCTTCTCTTTCAGTGTATGACCCTTCCTCTCGTATTTTTTAATTTTAGAAATGAAATATTAACTGATATTTTAGGATACACAGTTGTTTATATTCAAAAAATGACATATGTAATAAGGGAAATCATCAACATTTTTCTTTACACGTTAGATTTACATAGATTACCCTGTACATATGTGTGAATCTATGCTATTTTCACATGGTCATCTATGACAATACCTCCAGATTTTCTGTTGTTAGTAAGGCAAAAGAAGAGGCAAGTTAAAAACATACTTTGCATATAAGTAAATCAATTCATTGTATAGTTCGCTTTCTCCTGGAAATTTGCTTTATAGAGATGATATTTTTTAAATTTCATGAATATGCTTAAGGCACACAGACAGTCTCAGAATAAAAGTTTAGAACATTCAAGTTCTTCTCATCTTAGATGAGGTTTAACTAGTGAATTATTTTGCATCACTTTTCCATAATATTATTCTAAGAACCACATTCACAGTGATACTTGCTTTGAGAAACTTGTGTCGTCTGTCTGAGGCTCTGTTCACTCTTAGATGGTTTCACTTTAAAGAATCTGTTTCTTTGGAATTAAAAAAGAAAAATATTTTAACAAATGCAGAGACTTTTTTTTAAATTCTTGAATACAGTTTTTGTATATAGATACTTTTCAATTACTGAAACAATTTCTTTAAACAGTATTCTTTAGAAGGATATATTATATAGTCTCATATTGAATTAAGGGTAATTAAAAAAATCCCAATTTGTTGGTTGCTGATTTGTCCTATTGATTATGTCCTTTGCCTTACAGAAGCTTTTCAGTTTCATGAGGTCTCATTTATTGATTCTTGATCTTAGAGCTTGAGGTGTTAGAGTTCTGTTAAGGAAATCCTCACCCACCCCTATGCCGATGAGTTCAAGGCTCTTTCTCACTTTTTCTTCTATTAGATTCAGTGTATCTGATTTTATGTTGAAGTCCTTGATCCAATGGGACTCGAGCTTTTTGTAAGGTGACAAATATGGATCTATTTTCATTTTTCTACATAAATACTGCCAGTTAGACCAGCACCATTTATTGAAGATGCTTTGTTTATCCTGTTGTTTATTTTTGGCTTCTTTGTAAAAGATCAAGTGTTCCTAGGTGTGTGGGCTTATTT
>JADRCC010570416.1:2238-13730 GCA_019843855.1 Hylomyscus alleni | reverse complement strand
GAGGGAACAACCTATCATATGGGAGAGGCATTGTTCACAGGTGAGCAAACAGAAGAAAAAAGAGACTGCTAGTTCCCTCCTACTCCCTTTTTAACTTAGCCCATGAAATCAGTCCATGGGGCATTGTCACTCCTCTTCCAGGGCAGGTCTGTATCCCAACTGAATCCTCTCTGGGAATTTCATCACTGACACACCCAAAGGCACGCCTCACTAGAGCTATGCACATTTCCTGACCCAGACAAGTTGCCAATGAAGATTATGTTGTACAGTAGACAAATCCTAATGGTTCCTCAGTGTTCAAACTGAGTCTTCACTCTCCACAGTATATCTGATACTTTATACCTAATGCTTGTTAAAACTTGAACTAACCTCTGAAGAACGTAGTCAATAGTTATATCTATATATTACATGTATGCAATAATTCATGCCCAATATTCTTTGAGGCACCATTTTAAATCAGGAAAGACTTAGATACCATGCAAATACCCACTAGCATGGAATTGGCAAAATAAAGTATGGACATGATTTAATCCTATAGCAATAGATTTCCAAATGAAATAGATCTAGCTATCTCATCGTGTGAAGATGCATGTAATTAATATTAAGTGCTGCATTTATTACTTGGATGAATGTGCCTACACTCACTTGGGCAATGTTAACTCTCCCCCTGCTTCTAGGTGGGCCTGTCCTTGGTTTAAGCTTAATGAATCCATGAAGCTCTACCTCTCTCTAAAGAAGATTGTTTGGATGGGGATATATGGTCTGGTTCATGTCAACGAGTAAAAAATGGTTGGCTTGAGCATCTGAGAAATATATTAAAATTAAAATGTTCTAGATTTTCTGCTGTACATTCTAGACATTGTCTTCTTGCTCTGCCTTGGTAGAGTCATGTGGACATATAGCCTGGGATGTAAGCAAGTGTCTCCTTCCTGTCAAGATGGAAATCCAGCCTTACACCCTAGAAACACTAGAAAGGCAGACCTGAATGAGGAAGAAATCAGAACTCTGAAAACACAGCTAGACCACTGAGTCAGACAGATAACGAACCAAGCTCTTCCTTGAACCCTCACTGACTAGTAAACAAATCCTGCTTCATGTACAGGGCAGTTGAGCTTGGTTTCTCAATATAATGTGTGCTATAAACAAGTACAGGGGGATGAAAGAGCAAAAATTAATAGTTTGCATTTTGCAATTCATTTGAAAAATACAAGAATATACATGTATAATACATATTTAGTAAGATTATATATTTTATATAAAATAACATTTTTATTGATTCTCTAGGAATTTCACACTATGCATTCTGATCATATTTACTTAATAGTCCTTCCATGTCTACTCCATATCTTTGTGACCCCCCAAAAAAAGTAAAAATAAAAAGAAGAAATATTTTTAAACTAAAAATGTCCAATTGTGTTATCCATATATTCACTGGAGTGTGGCCAAACTCTCAGTTGCCTGCCCCTTAAGTAGAGTTGAATCCTTCCTCTCCAGCATCCCTCCCAAAGGCCATCAGCTGTGGAGAGCTACATGTCAGCATCCCCCTAACACTTCTTAAAGGTTCTCTCCTTTCTCAACCAGCACCTGACTGAGATAGATGCAAATACCTACAGCCAACCATTGGACTGAGGTCTGGGATCCCTATGGAAGAGTTAGGGTATGGACTGAGGAGCTGAAACAGATTGTAACCCCATAGGAAGAACAACAGTATTAATTAACCAGACCCCTCAGAACTCCTAGGGACTAAGCCACCAACCAAAGAGCATGCATGGGCTGGTCTGTAAAGCATGCATGGGCTGATCTGTGGACCCCTCAGAGAAGGGAGATGATAGAAGGGTGAGGTGGGAGGAGGTGGGGGGTGGGAAGCAACCTATTAGAGATGAAGGGGAGAGAGGAGGGGGCAGGGGACTTACGGAGGGGGAACCAGGAAGGGGGATAACATTTGAAATGTAAACAAATTAAATAATTCATTTAAAAAAGTTCTCTCCATTGCTTTTTGTCTAGGCTGTTACTTTATTTTTTTGTTACTTTATTATTTTTTTTTTGCAGGTGCCAGGGTGGGTATTAAGTTGGGATAGGAGTTGTCACAAAAGCCTTCCATGTCCCTTCCTCTCAGCCATGCACCTGCAGTCATTGACATCACAGGAAAGCGGCCCTCTTGCTCTGAGATCACGGGCCTGCAGATGATTTCTGGCAACAACTCTAATGGTGAACACAGTTCCCAGCTTCAGTGGGAACATGGGCCCAGACATAGCCCTTAGAGGCAGCCTGGACACTGGATCTCAATATGGCATCAGGTGACAACACAGGCCACTCAGATCAGTAGAACCCCAGGTGACAACACAGACTACTGATTCCAACACAGCATTAGATGGCACCACAGACCATAGACATCTACATGACCTTCGGTGGTAGTATAGGTCACAGACATTAAAACAGTCCCACACTGCAGCAGAACCATGATATTGTAATATATTTTATACAGAACATGAGTGCAGTGTCAATTCATGTCAGAAAAGGGGGTTGGAACCCCTGGGATTGTAGTTACACAGGCTGTGAGCTGCATGTGTTTGCTGGGAAGGGAACTGAACCTGGGTCCTTTGTAAGACTAGTAAGTGATTTTAACCCCTGAGCCATCTCTTTTTTATATGACATATACAAATGCACTCGAACATGCACAGGACATTTCTACAAACACACACAGGCTGTTTATTGGAATTTCCTCCAAGGTGTGGGTTAGGAAGAAATAAGAGTAAAGAGGAAATCTTCATTGGCGTTTGTTCTGTTTTGGCTTTGTATTTAAACTAGTCAAGTATATATAAGCATTCGCTAGTTCTAGTTTTAACCCAGACCATTTCTCATCCAGGAGTATCCGGATGTAGCCTGGGTCTACCAAATAACTGCTTGCACAAACGAAAGAAAGGCAAAAGGCAGGAAAAGTAGCTCCAGATGACATTACTTCTTTACTGATAAGAGAGAAGTTAGACATGATGTCTAAGTCAAGAGTAGTCAGGAGAAGGCAGTGGGATCAAGCCTGAGTTCAGGTACTGCTCTGGTTGCCAAGCAACCAAACCTATATAACCTCATGTCTCAAAGAGTCTCACTGAGAAACAGAAAGCAGAGTACTGAGCAGAGGCTGGCAGGGGCCAAAGTGGGAAGCTTTCACCAAAGGACACACACTTTCAGCTACTGTTGTTGTTAATATTGATAAGGTCTCACAGCATCCCAGAACTCACTATGTAACAAAGAATGGCCTTGGGGTTGTGGAAATCCTCCTGACTCAGTCCCCATAGTGTTAGTACCTAGCCATTCTACTTTCATTTTGTAGAACCAGTGTCCAGCATGATGTGCTTAATTATAAACACCCATTATTAACATTAAACTTGCTAAGAACTTTAAAGATTCTGACTACATCCAAAAAGCCAATAATGCTAATTACTTTGATGTGCTAACCATTCTATAATATATACATATATAAAAATGTCACATTGTTTACATTTAATATATGAACATTCTGTATGCCAATCACACCTCAATAAAGCTATGCACCTTAATCCATTTTCTGCTATTATTATAGAATATCTGAGACCAGATTTCTTATAAGAAAAGACCTGATTGTGGCTGTCCCTGTTCTCACTGCCAGTCAGTCTCCCTGCTTTCCTCTAAACCTGCTTTTGGCAAATAGTTCTCCAACATGACCTTCGGAGTTTTGCTTTCTATTTTTATCTGTATGTTTTCCTGCTGTTTCTCAAAGGGAATTCGTGAACTGCCTCTGCACTGAGCACTTCACATCCATCTTTTCATTTAAGAGCTCAGACTACATTGAGGTCAGAACTATGTTGTTCCCCTGTTATAGGTGAGGAATCTGTGTCTCCATCAGCAAATATAGTATGCCACAGCCTTGTTTGCCCTTTCCTTCTTTCCTTCTATCTATCTTCCTTCCTTTGTTTCTTTCTTTCTATCTTTCTTCCTTTCATTTTATGTTTGAAACAGAGTCTCCTGTATACCCAGGCTGGCCTAGATGATGACCTTGAACGTCTTTCTAATCCACCTGCCTCCAGCCCAGATTGTTTGGATGGCAACTGTGGGTCACTCCTTCCTGTTTGTGCTATTCTGGAGATCTAACCCAAGACTTCATCGCAAGCATCTTACCAAGTGATCCCTACTTCCAGCGGCACAAATGGGTTTTCCTAACAACACTGCTTGTCTTCAAAGGACATCAAACATAGCCTTGAAAGAAGTGAAACCATAAAGGAGCAGCCTGAGGTGTGTGGCATGAAAGAAAAGCCTATTGCAGTGCAGCATTTGGAGGGTGGCACTGGGCTGTTTCCGTCAATGTGCACCAGTTATGCCATAAGCTATTCTGAAGCACACAGGCAGAAATAAAGCAGCCATTAGTCCTGTGCCCTCATCCTCAAACTCATGACTGGCTAGAACCATCTCTTGGCCACCCCAACTCTTCTGGATCTGGAGGAGAAAAATAAAACTCAAAGACACTGGGATGCCGGCAGCTTGTACCACAGATATTAAGTAGGACCCTAAGTCTGGATTTTATTTCTTCACACATGGTCTGCTTAAGAGGATGTATTTGTTACTTATCACTGTAACCTAAATGACTCCACAGAAAGCTCTTAGAAGAGGAACGGCTTATTTGGGCTCATGGTTTCAGAGGATTTATCCCACCATGGAGGCCAAGAGGCAGAGAAGGCAGAATGAGAATTGAAGGGTGGCTGATCCCTAGTGACTGACTGCTGACAGCCAGTCCATATCCCCTGAAGGCTCCACAGCCTTTAAAATAACACTACCAGTGCAGAAACAAGCATTCCAAATGAGCCAGCGGGGACATTTCAAATTTACACCAGAATAGGGAATATTTTTTTAAAAAAATCACTATTAAATATAACTTCCCTAAAATCTGACAATTCTACTTCTGGGTATGTAGCCAAGGAAAATGAAATGAATTATGTCAAAGGCATTTCCATGTTTATTGTAGCACCATTCAAAATAGCCAGGGGATAGAAACACCCTGTCTGTCAAGTGATGAATAAATTATGAAACACTGTGGTAAATACACACCATGGAATACAATTCAGCCATAAGAAGTGAAAGCCTGTCATATAGGATCTCATAAAAGAATTAAAGATCATTAAGTAAAACAGACAAGGCACAGAATGAAAGTTGCCCATGATCCCACTCATATGTGGAATCTAAAAAAGTGGATCTCATTGAAAAGTCATAGTTAGACTCATTGAGAGTGGAATAGTGATTCCCACCCAAGGCTTGGGTAGGAGGCCAAGGGAAATGGATTAATGGGTACAAAGTTATAGTATAATTAAGTTTTTATGTTCTATTGAGGAGCTACTGCTGTATATAAGTTAAAAGTTGAAAGAAGGGGATTTGAAGGTTTTCAACACCAAGAAATGAGAAGGTGAGCATGTTTACCTTAACTTGAGCACTACGTAGGGCACACCTGCATTAAAGCCTCATATGCAAACAAAGATGTTCACTTCTGGTGTCTAGTAAAATAAATAAATAAATAAAAGATCGCAAGTGCCAGACGTTGAAGAAGATTGCTATGAGCCAGTGTCAGAACCCACAGAGGCTGTGGTTGCCTCCATAAGATCTGCATAGGATGAAGCCAGTCAACACGCCATAGGTAGAGGGAGGATTCCCAAGACCCCACCCCAGCAGTGCAGCTGTTGGCAGGGGATGGCAGCTGGATGTTGGGGAGTGAACTTTTTTATTAGTGTAGACCACAGTAGGTTGCTCATATCTCATTGAATGGCCCTGTACCTATGATCATTTAGACAGCAGTCATTGTACTTGGTCAGTTATTTTAAAAGAAGAAGAGGAGGAAGAAGACGGGGAGGAAGAAGAAGGGGGAAGAGGAGAAGGAGAGGGAGGCAGAAGACGGAGGAGGAGAAAAACTGAGAAGAATTCGAGAGGATGGGGAGGGGTGGATGAAGAGGTAAGATGGATGTAGTCTAAACATATCGCACTCGTGTATGATTATTACCAAGGAATTTACAGTAATGAAAATTAAATAAAATTAACTTTAAATGCACAATATTATAGCTGTAGGTTAGATAAAGCTCTTTGCAAAGCTAAGCCAGCAGATCCCCCCACCCGCAAACTGTGTCCCAGTTACAGAGGTCAAGGGACTAAAGCAATGAGACCTACAGCCTGCAGTTGCTGCACCTATTTCTAAACAGACAGGAAAGACAAGGAAACCCGAACGGCACTCTTATGGTGGCTAATTAAATTTCCTCCTTGACGTTACAATGCCTTCTGTTTTTAGGATCATTACTTTTCTTGTAGCCTCTTTCAAGAGCTCAGTTTAAGGTTTTAAGTTAAGAAAACCGCAAAGCAAGCCTTAAAGCCACAGGCTGCCCTGCTGCCCAGATGGAAAGAGCTCGGGGAGCGGAGGGAGGAAAACAACGCACGAGCTGCTGTATCTTTGGAAATCCGTGAACCGAGAAGGAAAAGGAAATAAGTGCTGTTTTACAGAAGGCGATCCCACGCATTTATAGTGTTTACAGCTGCAGGCGTGCTTGCACGTGACCTTCAGCTAATATTGAAATGCCAAGATGTTCGTTTCCTATTTAATATTCATTTATTCAGCCAGACATGAGGTTCTGCCTGAGATGGGCCAGTATTCCTTTTTCTTTATGGTCTTAAGATCATAAGCAGTATTTTATTTATTATTATTATTATTTTTGATTGGATATTTTCTTTATTTACATTTCAAATGTTTTCCCCTTTCCAGGTCTCCCCTTCAGAAACCCCCTATCCCAGTCCTTTCCCCCTGCCTCAGTGAGGTGTTCCCCTACCCACCCAATCTCGTTCTCCCGCCCTGACATTCCCCTACTCTCAAGGGACCTCTCTCCCACCGAGAGGAGCCATCTCAAAGCCATCCTCTGACACCAGCCAGGGCCATGGGTTGCTCCATGTATATTCTTTGGTTGGTGGTCCAGTCCTCAGGAGCTCAAGAGGGCATCTGGCCTGTTGGCACTGTTGCTTCCTCCATGGGGCTGCAACCCCCCTCATCTCCTTTAGTCCCTTCACCAACTCCTCCATCGGTGACCCCCTAGCTCAATCTAGTGGTTGGCTTCGAACTTCTGCCTCTGTCTTTGTCAGGCTCTGGCAGAGCTTCTCAGGAAACAGCCATATCAGGCTTCCATCAACAAACACTTCCCAGCATCTACAACAACGTCCGCGTTTGGTGGTTGTGTATGGGATGGATTATTCCAGGGATGTAGGGATGGTTCAATATATGGAAATCCATCAACATAATCCACTACATAAACAAACTCGAAGAAAATAAAACACATGATCATTTCATTAGATGCTGAAAAGCATTTGACAAAATTCAATATCCCTTCATGGTGAAAGTCTTGGAAAGATCAGGAATTCAAGGTCCATACCTAAACATAGTAAAAGTAATATACAGCAAACCAGGAACCAACATCAAACTAAATGGAGAGAAACTTGAAGCAATCCCACTAAAATCAGGGACGTGACAAGGCTGCCCTCTCTCTCCCTATCTATTCAATATAGTACTTGAATTTCTAGTTAGAGCAATTAGACAACAAAAGGAGGTTAAAAGGATACATGTTGGAAAGAAGTCAAAATATCACTATTTGCAGATGATATGATAGTATACTTCAATGACCCCAAAAACTCCACCAGAGAACTCCTAGAGCTGATAAACAACTTTAGCAAAGTGGCAGGATATAAAATTAACTCAAACAAATCAGTAGACTTCCTATACTCAAAGGATAAACAGGCTGAGAAAGAAACTAGGGAAATGACACCCTTCACAATAGTCACAAACAATATAAAGTGTTTTGGTGTAATTCTAACCAAACAAGTAAAAGATCTGTGTGACAAGAACTTCAAGTCTCTGAAGAAAGAAATCGAAGAAGACCTCAGAAGATGGAAAGATCTCCCATGCTTGCGGATTGGCAGGATTAATATAGTAAAAATGGCCATCTTGTGAAAGCCATCTACAGATTCAATGCAATTCCCATCAAAATTCCAACTCAATTCTTCATAAAGCTAGAAAGAGCAAATCTCAAATTCATCTTGAATAACCAAAAACCTAGGATAGCCAAAATTATTCTCAACAATAAAAGAACTTCTGGAGGAGTCGGCATCCCTAACCTCAAGCTGTACTACAGGGCCACTATTTATATGTATGCATAGGAAAGCAGGAACAAAATGAGTGAGGTTGGGATGGTTTTGGGGTAAGAGTAGCCAGGAGCTGGATGTAGTAGGATGGGAAGTAGTGGATAGCTTAGCTGGGTGTAATTCCTTGTTCTTGTAGCTTGACATGGACTGTTGTAGGATCATTTACATTGTGGAAATCGGCAGAGGCTACAATCATGGCTTCTTCTCTTTGCCCTTAGAAAGTCAGGCAAAGAAAGCAAAACTTATTTTGCTCATGGGGTGACAAGATTATCTGACAGAAGCAACTTAAGGGAAGCAGAATTTATTTGGGCATGATATCATGATTTCCCACCAGAGTACAAAGGCATTATGGGAAAAACGTCCTGGGACCACACTTAGTATATGGTGCTGAAAAGGGTTGCAGGACCCCTAACACTGGGAGGAACAGGGAGCAGAGATCAGACAGAACCTTGTTCAGTTCAGTTAAACCTAGCGTCCCAAAGATTCTATCACTTCCCCAGACAGTGCCACCACTGATCTTGTTAACCACATCAGATCTATATCAGCCAAACAACTAGCATTCCCTTAGAAACTGAGGCAGAGAAAAAAAGGGTGCCTCACTCATATCTTTGGTATGTCACCATACTGCTGACATTTGGTAAATGAAGGCTGTATGGACTTCCCCAATTACTCTCCTCTTTTTCTCAGTTATTGAAAAGTGTAAAGGATAAGCAATGATTCTGAACTGAAACACAGCTGCAGAAACAGGTACACAAAGCCTAGAGAAACAGCAGGTAAAATACCCTACATACGAAGAGCCCTGTGCTGCCTAAGGTTTTATGTGACCACAGACCGTTGTCACGTGATTTTAATGGAGCTGTGAATTTCCTCCACTCTTTCAACACACGTGTTTGTGGTAGTGCATGGGCTAACCTGAGCTCTTCAGAGGTGTTCAGATACACAGATAAAGTCAGATTACTTTTCTCCTGGCTGTGATAAGACACTCAATGAAAGCAGTTTAAGGAAGGAAACGATTACTTGGGGTAAGTTTAGGACAGAATACAGTATACCATGGAGGGGAAAGCCTAGTGGTAAGAGCATTGTAGCAGCTGGTCATATTTCATCTGCCATCAGGAAGCAGAGAGGTTGATAGGAATTGGGGCCAGGATATAAAACCATAATCTGTGCCCAATGACTCACTCACTACATTGAAGGACTAACTCTTAAAGCAGTGTTCTCAGCCTATGGGTCCCCACCCCTCTGGAGGTTAAACAACCCTTTAATGGGAGTCACCCAAGGCCATCATTGGAAAACTATGATTCACAACAATAGCAAAATTACAGTTATGAAGTAGCAATGAAAATAATTTTATTTGGGGGGGGGGGTCACCACAACATGAGAAACTATATAAAATGGTTGCAGCGTCACGAAGATTGAAAACCACTGTCTTAAAGTTTCCACAATTTTCCAAAACAGCACCACCAGCTGGGACCAAGGATTCAAGCATGGGAGCCTATAGGAAACAATTTGCATTCAAACCACAAGCATTATGTTCCAGTTACCTACAGGATAACACAACTGTCTGTGTCATAGAAACCATGGCTAATGTCTTACAGTCAAGGCATATCATAGGCTATGCCATGTGAGTTTCTCTAAGTCCATTCTATGCTGTTCACACAGAATGAAACTGTCTGCCATCAAGCATCTCAGAACCCCCCTGCATCAGCACCAAGCAGCATCCCTCTACAGCAGGTGTGGTTCTCACTTCAGCTGTCTACTTGACAAATTAGGGAACACCCAAGGGGCCTGTAAGGTGGCTCTCTGGGTAAACGTGCTTGCTACCAAGTCTGATGACATAATTTTGAGTCACAGAGTCCACATGGTAGAGATAACTGACCCCTGAAAGCTGTCTCCTGACCTCCATATGTACACCATGTCATATATAAATGCCAAAAGAAAAGTTTTAAAAACATACAGCTTTAATGATGCACACCTTTGTGTGAGAATCCGAAGACTTTTCAGACAGGAAAATTGAAGAAGGTTCTGCCTGAAAGTGGGTCGTGCCATCCCATAATCAGAATTTAAAAAAAAAAAGAGAGAGAAAGGTGAAAGCCAAATGAGCCCTGGGATTCGAATTGTCTGCCTCTTGTGCCAAGGACTAAGCTGTCCCGCCTTGCCTTCTCCACCATGATAGACTGTGCTCCTTTGAACTGAGAGCCACAATACATCCCTGCTCCCTTAACCTGTTTGTTGATGGTGTTTGGTCTCATCCATGAGAGAACTTAACCAATACAATCAGTTTTTATTAACTTTTTGTCTCTTATTTTCAGCACTGATGGTGGATTCCAGGACTTTATCATGCTAGGTGTGTACTTCCCAACTGAGTTCATTCCCAGCCTTCAGTCTGGTCTCTATAGGGCAGCTCAGTGACTGAAAGGGCATTTTGAATAAAGACTCCTGATTTTGAACTAAAATCCTTGCCCACTATATGGGTCCTTCAAGATAGCACACTGCTCCCAAGCAAAAGCGAAATTCTATATAGCACCCAGGTAGAGGCCAGACAATATTTCAGCAGATGATAACTGCAGATGAAGCATTTTTTTTTTTTAAAAAAAATCTGCTGACACTTGGAAACGTGTGTTGCCTTAAGTGAATAAGAACAAAAGTGTGTTTCCCATTAGAAACAGAGAGGAGTAGAGAACGTGGGGTTTGAATAATAAGGAACACCCTTATTAAGTTGCTCAGGCTCAGCTTTACCCTCTTCGAAGCACCGCCATGAAAAAGAAAGCATTAAGGAAAGTATTTGCGGGTGGGAGTGGAGATAAAGGATGCGATACACTCACCAATATACTACACTCACCAATACTGTGCAGCAAGCATACAGGCAGAGCCTGTTCTGAGCCTTCCATGTACGGCTCCTGCTTCTCTCAGTTCACCAGCCCCCATCCCTTATGCTGTGGCTATGAGAATACTTTAAAATCAAGACTAGGTTAAGAGGGGACCAAGAGGAATGTTTTAGATGAAATCAGATGTGACCTCTGGCTTTAGGAGCATTTGCTGAGCATGGTTTTAATTATAGAACTCAGGCAGCTTCCCGGTCCCTACCATTGCTGTAGTCAGTGTACCTCGATAGCTGTGCACAGCCTGCCAGCCTGCCAGGAGGAAGGGTTTACAGCCTCGCACTCCATTAAAAAAAATAAATAAATCACAAGCCCTCGGGCCATCACGTGTTTGCAAGCAATGAAACTGCAGCCCATTTACCTCTCCTAAGACATTTCAAGTCCCAGCCCAGGCATGGCCTTACAAGCCGCAGCAAACCTTAC
>JADRCC010570415.1:1258-12349 GCA_019843855.1 Hylomyscus alleni | reverse complement strand
GAGACAGCCCAGCGCAATCCATTAGCAGTAGAACCATTGTGGGTTCTACTGCTCTGTGGATGGGCCTGCAACTCCATCTTAGCTACAGCAGTGGCTCCCTGTGATTGGCATGGGTGAGGATGAACAAGGAGGCTGCTAGGGACTTGGGGTCATGTTAACGGTAGTTCAGCTAAGGTTCTGCCCATGCGTGTGACGGAGCAGAGAACTGAGTGACCTGGTGCTTCGCAGACATCTCTGTGCTGAGCCCTGGGTGTCGGGTAGAACTAAAGAGGCTGCTGGCAGGGTCTGACAAGTGCTGGCCGCCCGGGACAGGAGGGTGAGTGGGTGCTGGGAACAGTCAGGTAGGTTAGTTGGTCCTGCCCAAGACTGCCATTCCTTATGTCAGGAAAGGACAGCGAGGTGAGCGGTGGGGAGGCTGCTGAGGACGAAGATGAGGCAGAGGAACCACCTGACCTGCAGCTCTACTCAGGTAAATGTGGCAGTCAGGACAGTACCTTCCCAAGCAAGCCCCCAGCTCTCTGTTGGCAGAGGAGCACACAATGAAAACTGGGTCATAACACTGACTCCCACCTCCCCAGAGACCGTGGCTGTCTGGCCTTCAGCCTGACTAGCGCTCACCCTAATGTTTTTGTTTTCTCTTAAGTGCTTGGGATAGAACCCAGGGCCTTACACATGCTAGAGAAGTGTGGCTGAGCCACACCTAGCCCCTCCCTGGGGGATTCTAGGCAGGGGCTCTACCACTGAGCCACAGTCCAGCCCCTCCCTGGGGGATTCTAGGCAGGGGCTCTACCACTGAGCCACACCTCAGCCCCTCCCTGGGGGATTCTAGGCAGGGGCTCTACCACTGAGCCACGCCCCCAGCCCCTCACTGGGGGATTCTAGGCAGGGGCTCTACCACTGAGCCACACCCCAGCCCCACAGTAAGGGAAACTCTACCATTGATGTCTCAGCCTTTCCTCCGGCAGAGTTGGGGGCTGGTAGACTCGTACTATAAGTTGAGTCATACTCCCAACCCTTAGCTGGTTCTAACTGGATCAGTCATTCCTCTTTAATTCCCAGGGGCCCCATAGGAGCCTATGTAGAGAAGCCTCTGCCACAGCATGCTTCACCTGTCGTCACACTTGAAACTCACATCTACTTCAGCAGTGACTTTGCAAGCTGTGTCAGAGCTTTTCTGTTCTCTCCAAACCCTTGTCTGCAAAGCGCAATGAGCCCTGGGATTTCAGAGAAGGCAGGCACACAGACACTAGAACCCCAAAGCCACCGCCAGCCTGCAATCCCCATGCTCCTGGAGGCTTTAGCCTGTTCTCCAAAAAGCCGCCTGTGCTGATCTCACCGGGTCCAGTGTCTGCTGACCTTTAAATTATTTGGTTGAGGCTAAGATTTTTGTTTATGCTGCCCTTTCCTCCTCTTGTCAAATGAAATTTTAAAGTGGCAGATTTGTCACCTGTATAGACTGGCCCAGAGCACCCACTGCTGAGGAGGTCCCCCCCCCCCATCAGTGTCCATGTGAGAAAAGTGAATGACGGTGCCTTTGAGCTGATGGGCAGGGCTGTGCATTGGTTGGTCTGTTGTTCCAACAGGCTCTCACTCCATGGCCCAGGGTAGCCTTTACCTGACCGCTTCCTGCCTGCGCCTCCCAAGGCATCACAGGCAGGGCAAGCATAAGAGCCACGCCCAGCCCTTAGTTGTGCTTTTAAAGAAAATTGAATTCAGTGGTGCCTGCCTTCCATCCCGGGAAAGGCAAGAGGATGAGGTGTTCCAGAGCAGACAAGAGTGACTTTGAGGCTAACCTGAGATTATGAGATCCTGTCTCGTAAAAGAAAGGAAGGGGCTTGGAAAGCAGGCTTGTTGGTTCAGAACACTGGCTGCTCTTCCCGAGAGCCTAGGGTTCAGTTCCCAGAACCCACATGGTAGCTTGCAACTCTAACTACAATGGACATGTGGTGGTGCATAGACATATGTGCAGGTGTTTTGCCTAAAACACCTATGTACAAAAAATAAAACTTTTTTCCTTCTTTTTGGTTTTTCAAGGCAGGGTTTCTCTGTGTAGCCCTGGCTGTCCTGGAACTCACTCTGTAGACCAGGCTAGCCTCGAACTCAGAAATCTGCCTGCCTCTACCTTCTGAGTGCTGTAATTAAAGGCATGCGCCACCACACAGAATCAAAACAAAACAACCTCCCTTTTTTTAAGAGAAAGGGAAAGAGGAAAGGTAAGAGAGAACAGAAGAAGGGATGAAGAAGAAAAGGAAAATAGAAATAAAGACTAATGCCAAAAACCAGGGAACTAAGCCGAGACAGGAGGATCATAAGTTAAGTCTAGCCAGGGCTACATAGCAAGACCCTATCTCAAAAACACCCCCGCCCCCAAAATGGCTAAGGAGAAAAAAAGATTCAGGGAAGTGTGTCTGGGAAGACCTGTCTACAGAGCAGGTAAAGCCAGGCACAGTCAGCCATGTGCTAATCCTAGAACTCCCGTGAGGAGACAGATGGAGGAGGGAGAGACCAGCATCAGGCAACAGGGACCCTGAGGACAGGGCAGAAGGTGAGGACCCACCTCCAGTTGTCCGTGACCTTCCTCGTCCACCCCATGGTAAACGGATGCCTACACAGATTATGAAATACAATAAGAAAAGAAGACTGGGGGGTGGCCATTAAGCTTCCAGAGGCTGCAGTTTACACAAACCGTTTTGGGAGCTGTTGAGGAAGAGGTGGACAGCCATGTCATCTGCATCATGGTCAGGTTGGAATCTTCTTGTTCTTTTTAAATCTCAAATCAGTAAGCGATCATTTCCCCCCTCATCATCAGGAGCGGTAAGCGGGGAGCTCTGTGCCTCAGAGGAGCTGAGGGAGACCTCTGCATCTGAACCTGCCCCCTCCGTCCCTGACTCTGCCCAGGGTGGCCATGGGGACTGCCCATCCTCATCCAGTCTGGAGGCTGTGCCCAGTGTGAAGGATGCCATGTGTGAGGAAAGGAGCAGCAGCGCCACAAGTGCAGGGCCATCCTTGGGTACGTCCCCTCTGCCTCATCTCGACTCCACACCAGACAGGGCAGGCTGGGGCGCGGGGGGGGGGGGGGGGGGGCTGTTCAGCCAGGACCTGCTATATACAGTGGCTACTCGGTTCTGAATCCCTTTGCATGGTCTTGGTTTCTGAGCTAATCTTACTCTGTAGGACTACTCTGTAATCCAGGCTGGCTGCAAACTCACTGTATGACCCAGGCTAGCCCCAAATGTATGATCCTCCTCCTTTTCCTCATCTTCTTCTTCCTCCTTCTCTTCTTCCTCCCTCTCCTCCTCTCGCTTTCCGAGGCTTGAGATTTCAGGTGTGCATCACACACCAGGCTTGCAAGTGTTTTAATATCAGCAGCTGCCTGCCTATCTCAAGGGTAGGAGCCAGCAAGAGGCTCTGTAGCGTCATGCACGGGGGCTCTGAAGGTGGGCCCTTGACTGTGTGGGTGAGCCTTTACTCTTGTGTAGCAGGAACTGCAGATGGCCATGTGTGTGGCTCTACACCCTGTCGCTGGGTCCCCCCGGCTGACCTCCCTCTCTGGTTCCTTTTAGCTGAGCCCTCTTCCCCAGGACTGCAGCCCTTGTCACCGCCACTTGAGGACATCTGCTCAGACGACTCAGATGACATTATCTTTTCGCCATTTCTGCCCAGGAAGAAAAGCCCCTCCCCGTTCTAGGATCCCAGCCATTGCCTCCAGGTGAGGTGGCTGAGGGACAAGTTAGAGGACTCTGAATATGAGAAGATGACTCTCTTGCTAGGGAAGAGCCCTGCCTCGCTCGGGAACACCTCAGCCGTCAATTTTCTTATGAGTCGTGCCTGTGCCTTTGAGGGATGCTGGTGGCTCTGTGCTGTCTGGGGATGGAGGGCGGGAGGGTGGCCATTTCCCACTTCCATTTCTGGCTTCAGCCCTTGTGTTTCTAGTAGTGGAAGATAATGTCCATGCCAAGTAAGGGCAGCATGGGGTCCTGCAAAGATGAGAACTCTCAAAAAGTCTACTACCTGCCCTTAACCTTGGCACTGTCAGCTGCCATGTCGGCCTAGCCTTCCTGGTCCACTGCTGCCCAATGCCTTAACAGGTGCTACAGCTAAGTCATAGGAGAGCCAGCAAGAAGCTATGGCCATCAGGGTCCCCCACTGAGTTCCTGCCCCTTGGGCTCCTTGTTCCTCCTGTTCTATCCCCCACCACCGCCATCCCCCACCACCGCCATCCCCCACCACCGCCATCCCCCACCCCAGGAGGATGAACTCTTGGGAAAGTACCAGGCAGCGTCAACACAGAGTGGCACTACTGCTATTATGAAGCAGCCCGAGGATGGCTCAGCTCACCCAGACACAAGGCAGACAGTGGGGCCAGGAGGCAGCCCATTGTCCCAAAGGAGATATGTCTCAGGGAAGGACAAATTCCAGTACTGCCCTGTCACTGGGTGTGCAGAGGCACCCACAGGCCCCCAGTGCCATCTGGCCCGCCTGGCATCCAGCAGCTTGAGGTGTTGGTCCTTTGTCCGTGCAGTTAACCTCTGGCAGTGGGTGAGAGTGAGGGACTTTGGGCTTGGACGGGGTTTTAGGATTATCCAGGTTCCATGTAGCTTAGGCCTGCTACCCAAGTGTCCCCTTAAGAGTACCGTCACTGGAGATGCAGCTTTCTGGTCCTATAGGACTGAGATTTGTCTCAGGAAAAACCTAATGTTAGAAGGCTCCTTCTTGGACTAGACCAGTAGGAATACCCAGAGAGGTTTGCTTTGGGGGACCGTTTAGTTCCTGGCATCCTTCTCCGCAAAACACCTGTTTGATATGGCACACAGCATGCCGGGCATGGGACGCCCGCTCAGGAAGTGAGCTGGGCTTGGCAGTTAGACCAGGAAGAGGGGGGCCAGCCTTGTCCTACCTGCTCCTGGAAGGTTTAAGTACCCCTAATACTCTGATAGAACCAGGGACATTTTTCTCCACCAGGGGGCAAAAAAAAACAACTCAGCCAGGACCCTGGCCATCTCATTTGGCCTGTTGGCTGCCTGCCAAGTTAGTTTCTCAGTGAACTGCCGGTAACTTTACTCACGGCAGCCGATTGGAGCCCTCTATAGATCTGCTTCCTTGTCCGAACTGGGCTGTGTGCGCTATGATTGATGCCACTGCTTGAAGCTTCAGACCCCACCCACAAGCCCAAGAAGACAGCGGCTACAGGGGTTCCACGTACCGTCACTCTGTCCCCTCCCTAATTTAATGGCAGCCATTTGTGCATTGAGTGTTCAAGTGAGGGAGCAGTCATGAGTTCAGGGTGGGGTGTTTCACCTTCACCTGAGGGGGTGCTCCACCTCAGGAAAAGGGGCTATGCAAGATGACACCCCAGCTTCAGGGCAGGTTCTATATATCTTAGGGCCAACCTGTACACCCAGCCTGGCCAATGGAGAGTAAGGTCTGGTCAGCCCCTGCACTTGGGTTTTCTAAGAACGCGCGTCTGAAAAACAGGAAAGCTGTAACCCTCCTGTCCTTTGGTGTAGCAGCTAATCTATTAAAGGTAAAGCCTGTCTTGAAGTTGCCCCAGTAAATGAGGGTGCCTTGAAGCCTCTGCCTTTGGCAGGTGTCCTGTGTCTTGTGTTCTCCACCCACGCATCATTGCCAGAGCAGTCTGCCCCTGGCTGATCTGAATCAGAGAAAGTGCCCGGGGGAGGAAGGGCATGGTGGTCTACCTGGGGTGCAGGGGCAGTGCAGTGAGCTCCCGCTGACTTCTCCAGGAACCCATGTGAGAACAGGAAGTCCTGCTGGCCTGAACTGTAAGACAGTGCTTGTGCTTGGCTTGGTTTTATAGGTACAGGTTCCCCAAGCCTGACTCTGGCCAGCTAGGGCCATTGGCAAAACCAAAACTACTGAGGGGTGAGGTATTTGTGGTAGGATGAGGGGTGGGGAGAGGAAAGAATGAGAAGAGTAGAGGCTATGGGCTGGGCCAAGCCTTCTGGGAGTGTACTGGTCGACGCAGCCAGCTGTGGACTGTAAGTGGGGTCTTAGGAAGCAGCAGAATTCATCCCTGGGGGATAGTAGGAGTGGAGACCTTTCTGAGGACCTCCGACCTCAGCATTCAGCACCAAAGCAGGCCCAGGTATGTGCAGAGATGGGTAAGTGACGTCACTGTGCCCTGATTTCCACAGCAACACCTCCACATCACCTTGAGCTTAAAGAACAGGAGTGAGCCTTCTATGTAGGCTGGTAGAGTTCACCTCTAAAAGAGCCCGTGCTCTCTCGGTGACCCACTCTTTGAGCAAGCACTGACACACGAGAAAAAGTAGACTGTGACCTGGCCCCGTGGGTGGCTGTCAGCCTGCTGACCTCCACACTGTTGCAGCTGACCTGTGTGGAGAGCTGAAAAAGTGAAAGGCCACTCCCACTCAGTCACTCACAGGCTTGCCGGAGGCCCTGGGAATCTCTGGAGAGTGCCCAGGAAGCCAGCTGGGCTTGGGACAAGGCGCTTGTGGGGACCTTACGTGATGCTGTTCTTCTTACCTCAAAAACCGGGAACAGACTGGAGCTGCCCTCCTTGAAGACAGCGCCCCTGTGAAAAAGCAAGATCCAGGAACCACCACAGCCCCCTGCTCCCCTTGCTTCGCCTCCCCGCCCACCAGATGCCGAGGGGGCTGGGACAAACCAGGCTTCCCAAAACTAGCAAAACAGACCGCAGTGAGCTGCTGCGTGTGGGTGGGAGCAAACCTGCGGAGATCCGAGTCAGACTCTATAGTGAGCTGTTGTATGGTGCCAGGGATGGGGCCCAGGTCCTTCTATGTGCTAGGCAAGCAGTACTCTACCACTGAGCCACACCTCCAGCCCCAGCCCTGACAGTGCAGTCTTAATGCCGTATGACCACAGGGGCATGCAGTGCTCACAGGGGGCTTAGAAACCACCAAGACCACAGTCCCTGTAGGCCTCCTGATGGGTGACCAGAACTAATTTACCAGGGCCCTGTGCCTGGCATTCGTGTAAAGTCCCACAGCACACCGGGAGTTTTTTGTAAGTCCACTCATTTCAGCTTCGAGCGACTGCCTGAATGACCCTGACTGCAGGTGCCGGCTGGATTCTGTCTGATAAATGTCTATTTTTGTCTCCCGAGAAGGGGAGTGAGGACTGTGCTTTCAGTCTCACAGAGCCAGAGCCCTCTCTGTGAAGAGACCAATCATTAGAAAAAGAGGGAAGATCGGAACAGAACAGATGTCTTTAAACCTATAAATACCTTCCCGGGAAAGCACTCTCAACTTTTGAGATCTAAATAAAAATTCCAGTATATCCTGGTCAAACTAATTGCAAGTTTCTCCTTGGGAGATGGAAGCCATGTACGTTCCCGTGTGGCTCAGAAGCTCTGAGGACTGGAGACTCGGCAAACCCAGCTGACTGACATGGAGCCAGGCTGGCCCTCTCTTGAGGCTCCCACCTACTCCACCTACTTCACAAAGGTCTGCATCCAGCAGCCATGCTGTGGTTACAGTGTAGTTACAGTGTCTAGTGCAGGCCACGGCTGGGCAATCACTTGTCAGAGCACCTGCATCAAGAAGCCGGGAAATGAAACTCAAAAACAGCTCAAGTCAGTGAGGAGTGAATCCCCTGGCCTTTTGGTCTTCATTTTTTTTCCCCCTTAAAACAGAGTTTTACTGGATATTACTTACTGGTATGGGGTTAAAAGCATGTACCACCACACCCAGCTACAAAAATAGTGTAATTTATAGCCAGCATGATGGCTCAGTAGATAAAGGCACTTCTTGGTACCATGCCTGGAAACCTGAGTTCAATCTTCACTCACAGGGTGGAAGAGAGAACCACAAGTTGTCCTCTGACATGTGTATACGTGTGTGTGCATGTGTGTGTATATACATGTGTATGCATGTGTGTGTGTCATAAATATTTTTTTTTTTTTTGAGACAACTTCTCTGTATAGCCCTGGCTGTCTGGCCTCAAACTCAGAAATCTGCCTGCCTCTGCCTCCCAAGTGTATATGTATGTATACTTGTTTATGTTTGTGTGGATATTCAAGTGTGTGTGTGTGAGTGTTTTGTTTGCACACATGGTGCCCTCAGAGGGCATAAGGCAACATCAGATCCCCTGGAACTTGGAGTTAGAGACAATTTGTGACCCACCATGTGGGTGCTGGCAGTTGAGCCTCAGTCCTCCGCCAGAACGAGAAGTGCTCTTAATCGCATTGAGCTGTCTGTCCAGGCTCCGCTGGGTCTTTTGAGACAGCCTTTCACAGAGTTACGAAGGCTGGCGAATACATCCAGGGATCAGCCTGTCTCTGCCTTCCCACACCAGGCGTTCACTCGTGTGCTGTCTCACCCAACCAATGCTGGCGATCTGAACTTAGGTCCTCAGGCTTCCATGGCAAGCTCTTTACCTACCTAACTGTGTCCCAGGCCTTTTGTAAAAATATAATTTTGTGTGTGCGTGTGCGTGTGTGTGCGCGTGTGCGTGTGTGCATGTACCACAGCATCCTGTAGAGATCAGAAGAAAGCTTGCGGGAGCCAGTTCTTTCCTTCTGCTATGTTGATACCAGGGAATTGAACTCAGGTCATTAGGCTTGGCAGCAAAACCTTAACCCACTGAGCTGCCTTACTGTCACTTTCCAGCTCGTGAATGGGGAAAGAAAAAACAAAACAAAACAAAATCACAATCTTAACAAGTCACCCAGGCTGGTCTTGAACTCAGCCTGTAGCCTAGACATGCCTTGAATAAGGAACCTTTTTGTCTCAGCTTCCCAAGGAGCTAGGAATATAGCCTCCACCACTCGGTCTGGCTCACACATGCCTTCTTAAAGTCTGGGGAGACTGACTCCATGCCTGACTGGAATGGTTTTAAATATTCCATTTCCCCAAGTCCTCAGGGAACACAGAAAAAAGAATTTGAATCCCTCGTTCCTTTTGGCAGTGCTGTCAGGTTCAGAATACGAATGAGGAAGAAGGGAACAGGCTGGCCTGTCTGCACAGGCACCCACTAATGGCCTTTGGCTAGCGTGCCTTCCCAGGGGCTCCCTCAAGTTGGCCCCGGTTACAGCTGGAGGGACGGCCCTATTAGTCAGTGCCTGCCTGACGACCCTGGAAAAGGTTTCCATGGTGCTGGGGCTCTCTGAATAAGGAGAAAGGGGTGCCCCTGAGCTACTCGTTAATTAAGCCCAAAACAGCCAAGATTCAAAGAACAGTCCAGTATGTGCCAGGGCTCCTGGGGGCCATTCATGGGACCCAGCCTGTGGCTTTTCTTCCTCTCAGCTCCTCTCTTCCCAGGCCCAGCTTCTAAGAGATGAAAGCGGAGAGGCTGTGGCGTAGGCGGGGAGGGGGCACCGCTAACATAATACATGAGAAAGGCTGTTCCCTACCAGTGCCGCCGCCGCCATCCGCCCCCTCCCTTGGCATATGTGATGCTTCCCTCGGACAGGACGGACAGGACTGGGCTGGCTGATGAGCCTGGGCTGACCTACCTGAAGTCCTGCCCCCTCGTGTGCCTCCCTGCCTCCTGCATTTCCCCTATCACTCCACTCGACTTCTTCCTGTTATGTGAGGTGTTTTCAGGTGCTATCCACAGCATCTGCCCCTCTGGATACCTGGGGGCTTTCAGCACGCACAGTACTCAGATTTGGCTTGACTTAGGCTCCAAGCCTACCGCTCCTGATCGCTGATGGTATAGCAAGCTACGTGGTGGTCCCCACCAAAACCTAAGGTCACCCGTTTTCTGCTACCTCTAAAACAATCCTACAGCCTTCAGCCATGCCCCCACATAAACACCTATAGAGGAGAGCCAAGAAGTTCTCCCTACAAACCCCAGGGCAAAACTCCGTTCCTGAAGAGGTTGTCCTGCCACGTGCACACAAGACTTGTAACACACAGACACTCACAAATGTGCAAATCTACACATGCACACAGCATATGCCGCATACAGACATGTATGTGCACACATACAAATGCATGTGTGCGCACAGATGGGCACATGATCACAGAACCGTAGTGTACCCACAAGTATACGCACGCAGGAATACATGCACAAACATGGAAGCACATGTATATATATATGCAAAAATACATGCAGGCTGAGGAGATGCCTCAATAAGGCAAGTGTTTTCCAAGCAAGCAGGAAGACCAGAGTTCAATTCCTAGAACGGACATTAAAACACAACAACCAAGCCGGGCGGTGGTGGCGCACGCCCTTTGATCCCAGCACTTGGGAGGCAGAGGCAGGCGGATTTCTGAGTTCCAGGCCAGCCTGGTCTACAGAGTGAGTTCCAGGACAGCCAGGGCTACACAGAGAAACCCTGTCTCTAAAAACAAAACAAAACAAAACAAAAAACCACAACAACCAAACTAGCCAGGCATGGTGGATCATGCCCTTTGTTCCAGCAGTTGGAAGGCAGAGGGAGGCAGATCTCTGTGATTTTGAAAGCAGCCTGGTCTACCTAGTTCCAGACCAGCCAAGGCTACAAAGGAAGAAGACATCGTCTCCAGAAATAGAACAAAAAACCAAGGTGGATGATGAAGTTGACCTCTGACCTCCACATGCATACACACATGTACACAAATACTCAGATGCAAATATATCTACAGTTTCTTTGGTTTGGGGGGTGGGGGAAAGACCGGAGTGATGGTTGCATACCCCTTTAATCCTAGCACTCAGGGAGACACAGGTGGATCTCTGTACTTGAGGTCAGCCTGGTCTAGAGCCAGGACTACCTTCTGTCTCAAAGAAGAAAAACAAGCTAGATATGGCCGCCCATAATCCAGCACCTCGGAGGCTAAGGCAGGAAGATTGAGAAGTACAGAACCTGGCTGCTGGAGAGAGTTTTCTTTGGGGATGTACCCCTAACCCCTGCAGGCTGACCTTACTCCAGCGGATGTCTTCATCCCCGTGCACACATGGGCAGAAATAGCTGGACGCACTGGGTCAGAACAGTGTTCCTCTTTTTGAGGATGGGGACATGAAACTAGGAGGGCAACCTGATGAGAGGATTGGGGAGTCAGAAATAGGGAATGGAGTAGATATGATGAAAATCCATACCATACAATTATATACAATTATCATGTTCTCAAGGAATAAAATATAGTAGAAAAAAGTCCAACCCGACCT
>JADRCC010570414.1:0-11936 GCA_019843855.1 Hylomyscus alleni | reverse complement strand
TTTTTAAATCTTCAAGCTGTGTTTAGCAGTTCTAAATCTGACAGCTTGTGAGTGGGAGAAAGAAAACCGAATAGGCTTTATGGGGGGGGGGGAGGGAAGGGAGGGAGGGAAGGAAGGAGAGAGACACAGAGAGAGAGAAGTGTACAGGTTTCACTGCTACATCAGGCAGTTAAAGTGAAATTCTAAAACACAACTTCTCCCTTGTAAAGAACCCAAGAGACGGACAGATAGACACTGTGAGTTGTACAGGCTAGGAATTCAAAAATTTTTATTTCTAAAAACAAAACGTGTTTGAATGCAACACCAGACACAAAGGAAGAGAAAGGCTGGAATGCTGAAGCTGAAGAATTCCACCTGCATGGCCATGTCTTCGGAACGAACTAGCACCATTGACGGAGGAACCACAGAGTTAGCTGTAATCACGCCTAATATAGAAAACACTTTAGAAAGATTATTTAACTATGGAGTAACAAAGTTTGTTTTTTCTAGAAACCTCTTTAAAAATCAATTGGAATTTGGCATTTGAAATTGATGAAAATGGCTTAAAAATGAACCCAGTTCTACAGCTTGTCAAAGGGAATGAGTCATTAGTTATTTATTTTTGGAGGGGGAAACCAAGAGTGTCTGAATTGAGCTTTTGGCCTCCTTCCAACCACCAAGCAGGTGCAGTAAAATCGAATTTTTCTATAGGAATCCGAACACATCTAAAACTGGTCTCAGAAAATATTTTCCTAGACTATAAAAATACTAAATGGAATACAAAATTTCCAGCATATGCAGCCAGTAGACTACAGCAGACAGATAATCTAAAACACACTTAAAGCTATTTTGTGCCACGATCCTCACGAGCATCGGGTACTGTAGTGATTTCCTGCGTGCTTTCTGACCCGGTGTTCATTGCCCTGGGCTCCTTACCACGCCAGATATAGACCCAATACTGTGCTTCTAGCAGACATTACCAAAGGACCTGTTGAACAGTGGTCAGTTGGCTTTCAGAGTGCTGGAAGTACAGCAGTACAGGCTGCTTTCAAACATGAGCCAGCAAACACAGCCCGGGAGCCCCAGCTGGCTGCCACCCATGCTGTTCGGCCTGTGGAACACGGTCATGCATCCCCGTTTATGCATCACCATGTCACCAGAGCAGAGCACAACTGAGAGGACAGGACAGAGATTCTCTGTGACCTTCTGGTCCCTCGAGAAAAAAAAAAAAAAGGCTGCCCAGCATACTTTGAGCTCATCACTCTGGGAAAATTTCCACTCAACAAGGTTAAGGTAAATGTCAGAGATTAAGAAGATTTTTGGCAAGGTTTGTTGGCTCCATGGCAGGCCAGAAGTTATACAAGGTTGGCTTGGCAGCTGCGAATACTGAGCCTTATGCTGGCGTTCTAAGCTGCACAGGGCCGTGAAAACATACCTTCTTTCCTCTGTGAACCGGCTATTTCGTACCAAGTAACGTACTGTTATGTGCTTCCTGCCTGTCTCAACCCAGGAGCATGAAGACCCCACCTAATCTGCATCCTTTAGAGCTCCGTACCTTGACGTCTTAGTAACAGACAGAACCAGCAATAAAACGAGGCTGTGCTGAGCGCCTCTTAGGCCCCTTCCCCATGACACGCATCGTAATAGTTTGTACTACTGCCATCCAGGGCCACAAACATATCCCTTTTGACAAAGCGGACCAAGTTCTCAAGAGGACACATGGGCTTGGGAGAGCGCTTGTGGAAGTCATGGCAGAAGGAGGTGTGGAAGGTGACGTCAGCCCCGTTATAAAGAATCCGGACGGAATGTTCACTGGGCTTTTGACGGTCTTGCCAGAGCTCAAAGACCAGCCTGGCGGCAAACCTTGGGAACCTGGCTTCCAAAAGACCCAAGGCACTGAGGATGGGTGACAGGGTGACGTCGTGAGCAGAGTAGAGGGTGAACAGCTCGTCCCTCCAGCCCGAGGCAGCGCGCTGCATCCGGTTAACCGTCTGATTCAGGATGGGGTGGGCCCCGAGGAGGGAATAGCCAAAATACAGGAGCTTCTCGTGCCTCTCCCGCTCATCCTCTATCTGGTGCGTCTTGATCACCTTGAAGTGCTCCATGCCAAGGCAGCCGCTTCTGCTGCAAGGGAAGCTGACATTGTGGCAGAAGTGGCAGAGCATGGAGTCGATGGGGTTGGCCGCCCGTAGCTGCTTCGTGGGGATGTCCACAATCTTGGCCATCTCCCCGTAGGTCCTCTCTAGGTCGCTGTTCTTCAGACGAAGCAGGTACTGGCGGCGCTGTTCCTTCTCCAGATACTGGTTTCTCAGTGGGCAGTAGCAGCTTCCAGAGCAGAACAGGGCGCTTGGCTGGTGCCTGAAATAAACCTTCTTCCAGTCAAACTCGGGGAGGAAGCCGTAAAGCAGGGATAGCCCGCTCTGCAGGGTGCGGCTCTTGCCCGTGGTCTCTAGGTAAAGCTGCTCTGAGGACCAGTTGTTTGGCAGAAGTTTGTGTTTCCTCAGATAGATGTCCCTCAGCAGCTGGCCATTCAACAGATGCTGCACGACTCCTGCAACACCAGAGGACACAGAGACTTTCTTACTGCAAGTGTAGCAAAAGGGCCACAAATGACCAGCGCCTGTCTCCGGCATGTTCAAATCCAGTTGAAGTTAATGGAATGAGGCCTGTTCCCCAACACGGAAGTAGAAGTTGTGAGAACAGGTTTGTGTCAGCTAGTGTGAGGACGGGGTGTGGAGGAAAGTCTTTTTCACAAGCCTCTCTCCACTGGACTCCCCATTTACCTCGGGACAGCAGAGACTAGGAGTCCCGCAGCTAGACTGTCACCAGTAAGTACCTAAGGACAGGTGTACTGCTCAGAGACACAGCATCCTCAGGCAGGGATGGCGACATGAAATCTGCCTTACTGCCATTACCTGCTTTCTGTCTAGTCTCCCTACATGTGGGATGTTCCCTCTGTGGCGCCGTTTGCATTAGAGTGCCTAACTGAAGGCCTCTGTTAACCTCTGGGGCAGGCCTTCTGGCTCTGCAGGAGCCAACTAGTTCAACTAAGTTCAGCCAACTAGTTCAACTAGTTAGCCCTCTGCAATTTCAGATATCCAGACTGAGTATTTTAAGAACCATAAAGGAGACAGTGTATTTAGCATATCCCCTCTAAGTGAAAAAGAAGGAAAAGTATGCATGTGTGTTCAGAGCTGCTTCGGAATGGAGGGCACAGAAGCGAGGCAGAGGAGGGTGGGAGAAGACTTTTACCTTCCTTTTAACACTGTCTGGGCTTTGCACACCAGCATACAACAGCGAATGAGCTTTTTACAGAAACGAGAAAGCTTTACCCATAAGCAGGAGGGCAACCGGAAAGAAAAAAAGCAGGCTTGCCCTCCAGCCTGCAGAATAAGAGGGTCTGTCATCTCAGTAATGGGTGGGGATCCTCTGAGGATGGGAACTACACACAGGCAGTATGACCAGTTAAGTCATTTATGTTCAGCTGTCCCAATGGTTTGGAGAGTTCCACCCCCAAATGAGGTGGGCACCTTCACCTGCTGAGCTAGCCTGTCCACCTCCTGATATATTCTCACGTCATGAAGTGGAATATGGAAGCCAGGGTTCACTAGGATGCCACGGTGTGTGCACACGAAGAAAAGTTAGCATCAAGAGTCTATTTCTTGAAAAGCATTTGCCTGTATGTATGTATGTGCATATGTATGTGCGTATGTATGTATGTGTGTATGCCAGTTGTGTGCCTGATGTCCAAGGAAGTCAGAAAAGGGTGTCGGATCCCTGGAACTGGAGTTATGGATAGTTGTGAGCCTACTTGTGGGTGCTGGGAACCAAATGGAACCTGGATCCTCTGCGAGGGCAGCCAGTGCTCTTAACCACTGAGCTGTCGCCCCAGCAACCTCATCTATTTCTCAGTGGAACTGCGGTACTTTCTCCTTTTACTGTCTTTTGTAATTTATACTCGTGAACACCAGTGCTTCTGTAACAAGAAAGGCTGTTTAATTTTCTTTTTACATATCTTGAGTACACATGTGCATCGCAGCAGCGTGCAGACAGAGATCAGAAAACAGCTTGCAGGAGCTGGTTCTTTCCTTCTACCACGTGGGACCCAGGGATCGAACCTGGGTCACCAGGCTTGGCAGCAGACCCAGTTTACTCACTACAACCATCTTGCCTATAAAGCTGTTTTCAGTTTTAAGAAAGCAGATGTTTAAATGGACACCTTGGTGTCTCTGAGTTCCCTGAGTCCCCAGTCCATATGCGATAGATCAGAAGACCAACCTCTCCCTAGGGCACTGACGTAGGGGTTTAAACACTATTACATGTTGTTAAGTACCATCAAATGCTATTAATTGTTTGTTAGTTCTGTGTTGAGTTTTCGTTAAGTCTTTATTATTAAGTCAATTCTAAACATTCTTTGAATGCTCTCTGAGAATGACTGAAAGACAAGAGCAGGCTGTCTGACAGGCTCTCCTCTGCCTGGCAGCCTGAGGAAGGAACTGCCAGCCAAGAGCCCCTTCCATGGCCAGATGGCCCTCATGGCAGCCTGGCTGATTTGGACACTTTGCAGTTGCCCTAAGGATACTTCCCCAGCTTCAGGAGACCACTACAAACACAGCTGAGGATAGACAGTCTGCTACAGCCTCAGAAAGCAACACTGTAGGCGAGACAAGCCTGGAGCCCTAGCCAATCCTGAGCCATTTTCTAAGGTCAGAGGGCTTTTCCTGGTGGCCCAGAAGCCTCTGACTGGTGCAAGCAGCCCTTTATTTGAGGGGAAACAGCTATAATTAGAGCAAGCATGCTTGCCATATCCGTGTTGGTTTGTATATGCTTGGCCCAGGGAGTGGCACTATTTGGAGGTGTGGCCTTGTTGGAGTAGGGGTGTCACTGAGGGAATGGGCTTAAATACCCTTAACCTAGCTTCCTGGAAGCCAGTCTTCTCCTGTCTGCCTTCAGATGAAGATGTAGAACTCTCAGCTCCTCCTGCCCCATGCCTGCCTGGATGTTGCCATGCTCCCACCTTGATGATACTAGACTAAACCTCCGAACCTGTAAGCCAGCCCCAATTAAATGTCCTCATTAGAGTTGCCTTGGTCATGGTGTCTGTTCATAGCAGTAAGACCCTAAGACACCCCTTTTCCTGGATGCTCAGCTTGCTTTTCTAGTCAGCCCTCTTGCATTGCCCCTTCGTACTGCAAGGCCCGAGGAAAGGCCTCTGAACGGCCATCCCTTGTCTACTCTGACACTTTATCACTGCAGATAGAGCAGTGGCAGTGGCCAAGGTGGCAACACAGACACCCAGGCAGTGGCAACTGCAAAGGGGACAACCGCTGAAGAAACAGAGAGCAGAGAAGAGAGGGTGAAGAGCCGAAGAGAGAGTTTCAGAGCCACAGGACAGAAATTGTGGACCCAGGTTGCTGGAAAGTGTAACACAGTCACTCTAGGGCTGGGAGTCCATGCACCCTGAGTTGCGAGTTTTAACACTAGAAGGCATTGTTCGGAGCTGCGTTTACTGTCTGCTTGCTCTGTCTGCTGTGGCCACTCATTGTCACTAGAAGCCAGGGACTACAATGCCTGCCAAGTGCTGGGATTGTTAGCATTAAGCCCAGAACAGTAAATTCCTAGTTTTTAAGATGTCTAGATTAAAAATTTGTGTTTGGCATACCAGTCCTGGGACTCTGGGTACCCAAGGCCCAGGACTACCAGCCCTAAAAGAGCTCACCAATTCATGATTTCTGTCTGGGTACAGTCAGGCCCCACACAGCTAACTGGTAACACATGTGCCCTGCATCCCAAAGGACTTTACCCATCTATCATCTCCTAATGTATACAAGCAGAGGGGCATGTGGGAGAGACAGTGACCAGCCAGCTGTTGTACCTACCTGTCTGCGTGAGCTCTCCCATCTCACATAGAGGATGATTAGGATAGAGAGGCAGGGAATTCAAGGGGCTTTCAAAAGAGGCTCCGGATCCTTTCAACATGTGACTAACGAAAGCTTCCAGTTTAGGGTGATATGGCTTCCTAAAGTGACAACAGAAACAGTTAGAACACTCTGAAACAGTCACATATCAGCACACACAGCCTGTGTATCTCACAGTCTTCACTGCCTCAAAACAGGTTCCGAGGCCCAGTAATTCTAAAGTCCCAGTTTCAGGGCCGGACGGATGGCTCAGTAGTACTGGCAGCTCTTCCAGAGGATCTGGGTTTGATTCCCAGCACCCTACGATAGGTGGCTCACAATCATCTGTGACTCTAGCCTCAGGAGATCCAATGCCCTCTTCTGGTCTCTGTGGTGTATCGACATACATGTAGGCAGAATACCCATCAGCATGAAAATAAAGGGAAAAACATTTTTAAGGTTACAGTTTCATTCTGACTTGACCACCGATCCCTATCCACACAATGGAGGTCAGCCCAAGTCCCCAGCTCTGATAACGACAATATGCGGGGATTTGGCTTTGCCCTCCACCAGCATGTCCCACATCCTGCGGCCTCCAGGTCCTGTGGTAGGCAGGAAGCTGCTCTGATTTCCTCCTTTCCTACCCTGACACTTGTCACCTGCCAGGCTTGTCGATTCTTCAACCTACTGCTTCTTCATGTCTTCTCCAGCCACGCCCTGGGTTCTGACTTTAGACAGCCTCGCCTGGATGGCTGTGGGGCCCTTACTGGCCTTCCTAAGCTTAACTCTGTCCTTCTCACCTTACTCCACAGCCAAAGGAATCAACATCAACCCCATCTGCTCTCACATACTCACATCGCCACCTTCTGGAGAGGGGGTGCACAGCTGGTCACTTTTCTTTCGGCACCCTCCAGAGACCAGCTCCCCCCTTCCTTCTGATAGGGTGTTCTAGCCATACCGAGCTAGCCATCTTCCTTTCTCCCAGCGTATAACACTCCATTCCTTCCCATCTCCATCCCTTTTTATATATCCTCATGGAAGACCTGTCTCATCTTTACTGTGTCTGACCTCCGGAACAAACTCTCTTTGGAAAACCATTAACTGAATAAGATAACCAATGCCCCAAATCTCTCCAGTCCTGTATAGGCTGCTGGGCATTTTGCAAATAAAATATCTCACTTAATGCTAGGCAGTAATGAATACCTAGCAAAGCTGTGAGCTGTGAGATCACAGAGCAGACATGGCAGAGACGAGCACACGTGATCACTAATACACGGTTTCCCTAGATGATGATGGCCTATGCGCAATGCACCTTTTCTCTGTGTAACTAAATGACCTGTGAATACATGCATCTTTTTTCCGACTAGTAAAAAGGCCCACGTGTGTGTGTCTACAGTTTCCAGCTGAACAGAAGTGGACAGAGAGAGCCACTGGCAGGAAAACTGCATGCAATTTGGCATGAGAACAGCAGATAAATTGTTCTAACGGCAAACCCCTGCTGTCTGAAGGACCAATAAACTTTGGAAATACTTTAAAAATTGATGCCAAAATGGATTTACATCTCTCACAAGAAGAAAGCTGAAAAAATTCCATCTTAGAAAATGTTTTAGAATTGGAGTTTGCTAATCTAGACATGCAAGAGAGTCTAATAAAGCCCCCAGGATGGCTGCCGGGAATCATCTCTCTTGAAAAAAAAAAAAAACCAGAGCACATTTTATTCTGCCTGAGGCTAAGCACATAAATGCTTATCAACTAGGAAATAAAATGTCCAGACCCACAACACGGCTGTCAATGTGAATTCACATCAACACTGGCTATCCATCCACACGACTCCAATCTTCTGTTCTGGGGCATGATTTCGGTGGGCGACTTCCGAGGCTCTGAAAACGCTTGGCTGCCAATTTTAGAAATGGAATTTCACTACTGAACGTGTTTTGCTGATATGTTCCAGGTTCTCGGGGCATCTGACTGTTTAACGATGCTGCGCTATCTAATGATATTCATTACAACTCTTTCCCCTTCTTCTTGTTTTGCAGCACTAAGAAGGAAACCCAAGCCTTAGATATGCTGAGCCTGTCTCACATGCTCTCCCACCAAATCACACCCCAGTCCCCTCATTACAACTTTTTTTCAAGGGACACAAATATGAAGATTCATGTAAGAAAAACATTTACGGGACAGATAACTAGTGGCTGTATCTTTTTGTAGTAGGAGGATAGGTAGCTGAGTCCTTGGAGCCTGCCCTGGAGACCACCGCTCAGGCTCATCCATCCCTGGAGCCCAGAGCACACCTGGTAGATGCTCCAAAAACAAGTGGGAATGAATTCAACTGTGACATGTCCCATTCTTAGATGTACTGTGAAAACATCATGTCCTCGTCTCCCTTTACCCAGAATAATCAATATTATGTCAACATAGCCTTTAGTATAATACTTTGATCTCAATGGGAATATTAAAAACAAAGGCTGTGGCAGGTGAGGGTACTGTTGTATGCCACATTCTGTTATTTCTACTTGGCAGCGTGGTTAGCACCCACTGCTGAAGTACACACACCACTCCAAGGGTTTGGCACCTTCCTCCTCTGTTCTTTTCTCTGGCAGCTGTGTGGGCAAAACAGCACGCCAGACCAGCTGTGGAGACATTGCTGGAGAGCGGTAAAGGCCAACAACCTGGAAGGACCCTCCCCCTGAATAGTTAGATCAGCTGAGTGGCGTGAATCTACCCTTACACAGGAGGAGGTAAACTTCCTTGTCTAGGGCAAGGTGCCTTTGAGTCTCTCTGTTACAAAGCCTGAACTCGCCCTGGCTACCTGAGGATGTATTTCTCCTCAGCATAACTCATATGACTGTGGCCTCCTTGGCAATCTGCTGTCCTGTTGACAACTGAGACAATAAAAAACATTACTTCAAGTTGTTTACTCTGGAGTTCTTATATACATTTTTATATGTTCTGTTCCAATGTACTTCTCCTACAATGCTCAAGGCAGACTCCCATGGCCAATCGCATTCAAGAGAAAACAGACTGTTCAGCTGGGATCTGGGTTCTGCAGAGCTACCTGGAGCGGGGACAGCAGCGCTATTGCCAGAAAATGTCATCTTAAAAGCGCACCTGGCTGGAAACCAGAAGGAATTTATACCACATCTAAAAATCTTAAACCAAGTAAAGAATAGATTGTTTCCAATTTCAAGAAAACAAGCTTATAAAAAGACAACCCCAGGGTACTTTTCTGGGCCTTTTTGTGAAACTTGACATGGCCAACTGTCTGCTTCCCTCATCCAGCCTAAGACCATTTTAGCCTGATCTGCTGGCCACATGCTAAAGATGCTCAAATAAGCCAGCATGCCAGTGTCCCTAGGCCTAACTGCACAGCCTCTGCCCGGCAGACACTCTTCCTTGAGTGTCTGGAGATAGCTCACAGGGCACGCTGGAGCTGAAATCAGAGCTCCTCTCTAATGCCCTTGGCTCCTGGAGGGACAGCACCAACAGCAACATGCTTTTTCACCCCACCCAGCCAGTCATGCAGCCCACCCATCCCACCTGACCTTCGCCAAGGTCACCCCCTCCATCTCTGATGCCATTCTCAAAGTTCAGCCTCTGTCAATTTCTCATTTAACAACAAACATGTGTCCTGGGTACCTGGGTACCTGGGTGGTAACAGCAATGGACACAAGTGAGAGAAATCTCTGACTCAGGGAGGGAGCACACATTCCAGCCTGGGGAAACACACCGCACAAGAAACGCTGGAGTCGTGCTTGTATATGAGGAGAGAGAAGCGGGGGCGGGGGGGGGAGGGAGAGAGGGAGAGACAGACAAAGAATGAATAACAGATGCTATGGCAAAAGAAGGCAGGAGAGGAGAGTGGAGTTGGGGAGGAGCACCCTGCCATTTTAAGTGAAGTGTTCTGAGCAGATCTTACAGAGGTGATGATTGAACCAGGAAACGGGAAGAGGCCATGCTCAAGTGTGGAAAGTATGCTGGACATAGTACACCCTAGAGTGAGGAGAGGGGCTGATGAGGCCTTAGGTAAAGGGCTGAGGGAGGCAGCTTTCAGAATATGGGCTCTGCCTCTGAATGAGGCACTGCTTTGAGGTCACTTCCACATAACAGCATGGATACCACACCAGCCTGTCCTCATACACTCTGTGGCTGCCAGAAGTCTCTACCTTCTCACCCCTCCTCCATTATGCCGGAACCCAGGCTCCCCAGTAGGGTTGCAGTCTGAAGGACCTACACTCAGGCCACGGAGGTGAGATTAAAGAGCACCCCAGGCGGCCTGAGTGAGTCTTGCTGCTAGTGAGCAGTTTCCCTTTGGCTGCGACCTTAACTCCTGCACACCTTTGATCCCTTTCTCAGAGTGGCTTCCCTTCTTATTTCCTCCCTACCTGCGATGGTTTGAATGAAAGTAGCCCTCGTGGCCCATAGGGAGTGACACGATTGGGAGGTGTGGCTTTGTTGGAGTAGGTGTTGCTTGCTGGAGGAAATGTGTTACTGGCAGGTGGGCTTTAAGATTTCTGAAGTTCGGCCTGGTGGTGGTGGCGCACACCTTTAATCCCAGCACTTGGGAGGCAGAGGCAGGCGGATTTCTGAGTTCGAGGCCAGCCTGGTCTACAGAGTGAGTTCCAGGACAAGCCAGGGCTACACAGAGAAACACTGTCTTGGAAAACCAAAAAAAAAAAAAGATTTCAGAAGTTCAAGCCTGGTTTAGTGACTCACTCTTTCTTCCTGTGGTCTGGGGATACGATGTAGAACTCTTGGCTCCTTCTCCAGCACCATGTCTGCCTGCACACTGCCATGCTTCCTACCATGATGACAATGGACTAAACCTCTTAACGGTAAGCCAGGCCTAATTAAATGTTTTCCTTATTTAGACTTGCTGTGGGCCATGGTGTCTCTTCACAGCAATAAAACCCTAACTAAGACAGTCTCATAAGCTGAGTTGTGGGTTGCTGGCTCAGGCCCCAAGTGCGCTACCAAAGCCTCTTCCACTCCAGTTTTTTCTTCTCTTCTTTCTCTGCTAAAGCAGTCACCTGTGCTGGCTTCCATTTGTGTGACTGACCCAGCACCAGCATGAGACCTGGATCTCCAGACATAGGTGGCTCCCTAAGAGCAGGATAGCCCACCTGCTGTGACAACTCAGATGCCCGCTTACCCTGTTACTGTGCCAGTCAGACTGGTCCCAGTGTTCCTGAGTGTGTCCAGCTCTGCAGGCCCACTGCACTTTTCTAGTCCATCCATTTAGCACATTCTCTCCCCAGGTCTTCACAGGACTTCTCCTCCACTGCACTCATATGACATGACGGCTGGTGTGCTACCATGCAACCTGGCTCAGGGAAGGGACATAACTCTGAAATTTGTTATGTAAATGTTTGAAAGGACTGCTTTTCTTCTTGGGTGTAGAAAAGCAAAACTCATCTTTATGAATGTTAAAAAGTCATTTAAAAACATAGCATACTCGGTGTCGGAGAGATGGCTCAGTGGTTAAGAGCACTGACTGCTCTCCCAGAGGTCCTGAGTTCAATTCCCAGCAACCACACGGTGGCTCACAACCATCTATAATGGAATCCCATGCCCTCTTCTGGTGTGTCTGAAGACAGCAACAGTGTACTGATGTACATTAAATAAACAAACAAATAAACAAACAAAGGCAGGATTTGTTCTAAAAAAAAACAAAAAAAAACAAAAAAAAAGAAAAAAAACCCCACAGCATTCTCTTCCTCAGGGAGATGGCCTCTTCTGGAGGTCCAAGCTCAACCCAGCATCCATCTGTAATGGGATCCAATGCCCTCTTCTGGTGTGTCTGAATTGAGCAAAAGTGTACTCACAGACATAAATAATAAATAAATAAATAAAATTTAAAAACCATGGCACTCACATGGTTAATACCTTCAATACTGACTATCTGTAATACTAGGAGGGTGAAACAGAACCTTTCCTAACACAGCACATAGCAATCAGGGAGTGCCATCTTCCACGACAAAGACAACAGGCCCAGCACTGTGCACAGGCACTCTAAGGCAGTAGACATATATGGACACGCCTAGCTCCCACCAACAAATCAGA
>JADRCC010570413.1:0-16413 GCA_019843855.1 Hylomyscus alleni | reverse complement strand
GATTTCGAGGTGGGAGTCTGGTAATGAGGGACATGTCCTTTGCAACACTTATCAGTGCTCAGAGAAAAATCTCAGTAGTCCTTATAACTAGGCTAAGCTGTATCTGAGACATAAGAGAGTCTCCTGACTAGTAGCAATTGCTCTTAAATCCATAACCAATTGCTCACTGCCAAAATTTCACCCAGTTTTTCCAAGTGCAATTACTTACAGAATCAAAATCTATCCAGCCCTTGGGAAGCAATTTCAATATTCCCTATCTTCAAATCTAGAGAAAGCAACAGTAATGATGAGTACATTTGTAAGCATTCATTCCTTTATGGGAAATGAGCTAGTGATGCTAAGACTGCACCTGTTTTCTAGAGGATGTTTAAGCTCAGACAGGCTTAGTATCTTACTAAAGACACACCGTCACTGTGAGCCTGAACTACCATCCTTACCAAGGACTCATAGGTGACATTTGATTGAAACAGTATCCTTTATATTTTAACTTGAAACCCTTTCTTTCAGTGCTTACATGTCAACACCTGATTTTTTTTTTTGGTGGTGGTGGGGGGACAAATTTTTTTTTTTTTTAATTTGAACACTCAGTACCATCAAAATGTTCTGTTGAAAACATTCCAAGTCCTTTAGGTCAGATTTGGAGCTCAGTGGCCTCTGGCTCTGTGCTTACCTTCCACATCAATTAAACAAAGCTCCTTGTCATGTCTGAAAATGTGGTTAATTTACCCACATCCATATTAATTAAAAAGGTTGCTGTTTCTGATTAAATGTGGGAGGCAAAAAAGATGAAGGCAATGACAGAGTTGATTCTGCCTATCCAAGGCTGAGTGATTTACAACATCAAGGCCACCAAACCAAGGAAGCAATGAGGAGCTTGGAAAAAGTAGTTAAACATCCCTTAGATGTCTCACCTAAGAGACCATTGCAATTACGGAATATTCTGCAGTGGTTCTCAACCTTCCTTATGCTGTAATACAGTTCCTCAAGTTGTAACCATAAAATTATTTTGTTGATACTTCATAGCTCTAATTTTGCTACTGTTATGAATATTCATGTAAATATCTGATTTACAGGATATATAATAGGCAACCAGATAGGAGTCGCAACCCACAGATTGAGAACCACTGTTCTAGAGGCAAGGAACAAACAGCAAGCTACAGACACTTGTATAAATTTGGCCCAACAGCTTGAGGCTGCAATTGGGAAAGGGAAATCAAGGAAAAGAAGTGGATTGATGAGCTTCCTGCCTTAAACAGGGAATCTATATGGCCTAGTCACCTACTAAGCCCAGGGAACATTGCAGAACAGACAATTTAAAAGCTGAAGGATTGGGCTAGCAGGGTATTTTGAAACAATGCCATCCAGCCAGGACAGTACTTCTGTAGCCATGCCCAAGATTTTGCCCAAAAGCTTTCAACAGAGTGGTGCCCTGAGGCCCTCTTTGTTGTGAGGATCTAATGACTGTCAGTAAGAAGGGGTGTCATTTCCCCTAATAGTTAGAAGCACTTGTGGACTAGGTAGGAAAAAGATGGGATTCAGGAAGAAAGGAAAGGGACACCAGAGGAAAAAATATTAATAAACTAATTCAGTATTTACAAATTTACAATTCAAAGAATAAAATTTCAACCAAGATGAGAAAGAATCTTATATGAGTTTGTACTGACAGTTAATTATTTTTTCTAAAAGAAAGTGATATTCTGGGCAGTGGTGGTGCACACCTTTAATCCCAGCACTTGGGAGGCAGAGGCAGGATAGGTTTCTGAGTTTGAAGCCAGCCTGGTCTATAGAGTGAGTTCCAGGACAACCAGGGCTATACAGAAAAACCCCGTCTTGACAAACCAAAAAAAAAAAAAAAAGAAAGAAAAGAAAGTGATGTTTGCAGTTATAGTTATGAGTAAAGGAAGGCCCCAAAGGAGGGATACAGGAAGGATAGAGAACCACAAGTTGCATTTTCAGGAGACTCAAGGTTCTGTCTGGCTAAGTATGGATGCTTATGGAAGGAAAATGGGAGAAAAAGTCAACCCAAAGCTCAGCTTCTTTCCTACATGTTGTTAGGAAAATAAACACAAGGACTTTTTTTGTTGATTCTCAAACAAAAGCTCCTTAATTTGTCCTACTACTTGGGGTGACTTTTCTTAACTGTGGAGGACATAGGCACACAGCCCAGAGCATTCCATAACTCTTATATCTTGCTTGACTTCACAATGTCAATTCTGTTGGAAATCTTTTCTAATGAACCAGGATTCTTGGTGCTGAGGGTTCAGAAACCAGAGAGATAAGGTCTTCACTTTGCTGGGGCATTGTTTACTAGTAGATGATGGTACCTTGCTAGTGCTCTAGTAGAGATAGCCTGGAGTCGCCTGGTGTCAGAAGGAGTTTCCTATTAGAAGCATCTGCAACTGAATCCCATAGGACAAAGAGATCATTGTCCAATCTGTAATATAAGGTATGACAGAGTTCATTATGAAGGTATGATCAAATTCAGCGATAACAAAGGCAGATACAAGACATCACCTTCAAATATCTTAGTTATCTACTGTACTCTTACAGTAGACCAGACATGTGGGAGATTATAGAGTAAAGAGCAGCCATTTATGCAACATGCTAAATTTTGATGCTATCTGTCACAGGATAGGAAGCTCCTGAAGGCTCTATGCTGGACAATTATATAATACAGATTATGTTTGAGGAATAACTCTCTGGCAAGGGAGAATGAACTAGAGAATGTGAAATCAGCAATAGCAAATAACAGTTGGAAAAGCGACTTCAAGCTGTCCAGGCAAGGAGTGGTAAGAATTTGAACCAGAGTAGTGATGGCAGAGATACAGAAGAGAATATGGATTCAAACACTCCTTTTGAAACTCAGTGGTTTGAGTTGATGATGGAATTAGAGGTCCAGGAAAAGAACTAGGAAGTAGACAATGTATGTAGACACCGCATCCTCAGAGACAGCGATTATAGCTCCATGGTCTGAGAACTGAGTGCTTCAGGGAGGATTAGCCTCAATGTCATTGAGGTCATTTGGGTATATATATTATATATACTATATATATATATTATATATACTATATATATACATGTGTGTACGTGTGTGTATACATATGCATACATCATATATATATTTATATCATATGTATATATACAATATATAATATATATTTATATATAATTTATATATTTACATGTACATATTTATGTATAATATATATTTACATGTATATATATAAATCTGCATATAAGTATATATACATGCATACATATACAACTATACATAAACACATACACACACACACACATATATATGTACACAAGAATAAAAATCTGGTGAAATACAAGTTGTACATACACGCTCAGGAAAGTCATCAATTCCTGGTGACACAGGTGGTTCAAGGGCAGTCAGAGTGAGAGCCAGATAGGCTAGAAATAAGAGAAGAAATAAGAGAAGTTAGAGATAAGAGAAGAAGTTGATGGAAAAGGACAAAATTTATTCAAGTTTCATAGCACTGAGGAGACCACAAAATACATTTAAGAAGTGCTGAATTCAGAAATTGAAACGGTCAGTGTTTTTTCCCCATTACATGTATTTATTTTTATGTATCTATTTATTGTATGTGAGTGTGTATATCTTTGTGTGTGTTCACTCATACACAGGTGTCTAAATGTATTTCACTGGGAACACTTACAGGAATGACTTTGTTTTTTTTCTACCTTTTAGGTTCTGGGAATCAAACTCAAGTCATCAGTGTACCTTTACTTGATAAGCCACTTCACTGTGGCTGGTCACTTCTTGTAGCATTAATGTGGACTTTGGGAGCCCTAGCAAGGTGCTTGCTGCACAGACATTTGGTGGCACCACGGTGGTTCCTACTGCCCTTCCCAGAGTCTAGGCAGTAGAGAGGCAGCATGTCGTTTCATGAATCATCATGGGCTGGGTTTTCATTAATAGGTGTGAAAGTATCCTTTTTAAGGGATTTGACTGGCAATGAAGAGAGCTGCCTAAGAGCTACACATCTGAGTGAAGTGGTAAAGGACTGGTTTAAAATGAGACTCTAGGACCAGTTTGGAGAGATGGACAATTGTTGATTTGGATGCACTGGGAAAGTGTGAAAGAAGCAAGCTCTTATTTTTCAACATTGGGAAGCAAACACATTCTTTGTCATAGTAAAATGCAAGCTGGCGCAGCCCTAGCTGCCTGTGTTAACTTATGAGACCAAGCTATTTCTAGAATTCAGAAAGGGAAGAATTAAACATCCACTTCATGGGAGGTGTGATACAGAAAGCATTGGGTTCGTGTGCATTTCTCTTTATTATTTCTTTGAAACCAACACATCTCATAGGTGACAATATATGGGATAGATGGTAATTGCCTTTTTGCTGGAGCTACATTTTCATCCTCCTCCCTTTCTCCTCCAATATTAATTATCAGAACTAAAAATAGTCCATTGTGGGCTCTGTGAGCCTCTGGGAGGCTTCTGCAGAAATCTGACATCTGTGCAGGAGGCTCGGCTGAGATGTGTGTTTCTGTAAAGCCGGCTCCTGTTTGTGAATTCCATAAACACTTGCCTAGTGGAGACTGAAGTGTCTGTCTCTCACTCTCACGATGGCTGTGAGTGGCAGCCTGTGAGAACACTGTCTTTCTGAGCAGACATGACTCAGAGCCTGAAGGGAGTGGAGAATGCATGGAATTATTTATGATCAGGGGCCTTTATTACAATAGGAAACTGTGGCAACATGAGTGTACCTCTGTGGTGTGCAAACAAAATGCCACACTTTCTCTTTGGTATTTATATGTGAACAGATGGCCCTGCCCACACACCCCATGCACAGAAAAAATACTATGTAAAGAGACTTAAAATGTAGAAAAATTAGTGTTCCCCTGAAATCATTGTCAGGGGAAGCTTAGGGGCCTCAGCACTTCAATGGTCTGCCTCCATGAGCCAATACGTACTAGAATTATCAAGCTGTGCATGGCATTAAGTCTCTTCCTTAAAACACAATGACCAGCACTGATGAAATCCATCTCTCTTTTGGGAGGCTTCATTTCATCACATAGTCTTCAATTATCTTTCTTGAAATGAATGTTAGTTTGGTAGTATATAGCATGAAGTAAATGAAAGTCCTACTTTGTGTAGCAGTCACATTTCTAAACACACTACAATCTTTTGACAGGTTGATTCAGTCTCTAAGGGGGTTAAAAAAATGATTGGAAGCTAGAGAGGTGGTATATCCTAAGAGCATAAATGCTTTTGTAGAGGACTGGAGTTTTGTCCCCAGCGCATGCATGGTAGTTTACAGGCCCCTATAATTCCACTTCTACAGGATTTGATGCCCTCTTCTGGTCTCCACAGGCAGCATGTATCCACAAGACTTAAATACATAAATGCTGACAAAACACTCACAGATATAAACTAAAAATAAATATCAGAAGATTGATTAGCTTAAAGTAGCCATTCTCGAAAAATAAAAATAAAAACCACAGGAACGAAAGCATTGACTTAAAGGTGGAGTTTCAAGCTGAGACTTTTCTCTAAGTGTGCTAGCTGTGAAGAGAGCTGGAGGCAGGGATGTGGTCCCATCCCAGAGGAGGGAAAGCTATGGAATAAAGGGAAGCAGAAGGAATTGCTTCGACTGTGCCCACAAGATTCTACTTCACATGCAGTCGTCAGTACTGCCCAAATGATAGCCTCATGATTCGACCCCTGATTAAATTTTTGATTATTAACTTGCTTAAGTATTTTAGCAGATATACAAATTATATACTGGCAATTGAAAAAAAAAGATTAACTAAGCTAACTGTTGATTCAATAGCTCTTAACAGACTCCCGACTAAGTATAAAGGTGGTATGTCACCTAGAATTATGAAGTATGATATGTACTTAAGCACTAAGCAATTTACCTGTTGAGTAAAAACAACAAGCTAGGTGTTTATCTACTCTGAAGTTTGCCCTCTTAATGGAACATGTATTGTCCTCTTTGAATTAAAATTAGATTTTAATTCACTTCCATGTTGTTATACACCATATCACAAGGTTGCTGTCACTTCTTTGTCAGTTGTGCACATAGGAGGTAAAATACACTTTATTTTTAGCCTAGGGAAAAGATGATTTGGAAGATGAATTTGCTCTAATGAAGAACTTCCTGCACTCCACTTCATATTAAGTCAGTAAAGGGAACTCATCATCTCAGAAACTGAGAAGACGAGGTACCTGGAAGCTAACATGGCTTGCCTGCCCTTCCACTCTTCATTCCTTATGTGTGTGTAAGGACTATTCCAGAACATGGGTGTATAGCAGTCTTTAGAACATCTTCTCCTTCTTCTTACGTTATACCAGTACTCATAGCTCTGCTTAACTGTATGTCCACAAAGATTACTTCTTGTGGGCTCTGCTTGGTTATGCCAAATGCTGGTTTGTAATGATTCATGGGCTGAACACATCCTGACTCCATCTAGTTTCTTAGATGCTTCTGAGAATCAGGGGGCTACAGTGGTTCAAGGGAGTTCAACACTGAGCCTATAAACTTCAAGTCTGCACCTTCCCCTTCTTTCCAATGGCTTGAGAAAGCCCCCTTTTCTTTGGGTACTGTATCTGGAAATCTCTGCAACATTCCATTTAAAGACAAGAAGAGGGTGACTCAATTGTACTTCAAGAACAAAGAATGGTGCTCAGAGAATGTCAGCACCTCCTGCCCCACAGTACTGTTAGGGTATGCTTTGGCTCAGTTTTACCACCAATGTTGAAAAGACATTGTAGACTGACTGACCAACTGACTTCAATATAGGGATACTGAAAAGTCATAGCAAGCTTAAAAGCATGAGTGACAAAACAATACATGTGCTAAAAATACAGATAATTCAAAACTCAGATGTGACACTTGGTGGCTTCCTACAAGTGGATATTTTGGAGTGGAATAAGTAGAGCCAACTACCACCATCAATGAAAGCAAATGTGAACTTGGTGCTTCAAGTTTTCTTTATGGATCCCAGAACTGTGGTGTGTGTATGACTTGGGTCATCTGGAATTTACTTATTTAGGAGACAGGATCTTGATATGTAGCTTTGAATGCCAGATCCTCCTGCCCAGCCTCCCGAGTGAAATGTAAGTGTGGGGCGTAGGGGAATACAGGGGTCCACCACCATGCCTAGCTTTTAAAAAATGCTGAGTAGTAGCACTGACTACAGAACTGGAAAGATGTGCTTCTTTAAAACTTGGGTTGAAGCTAAAGGAGTGTGAAATATATCCAAATAAAGGCTAACTTCTATTGAAGAAAATGGTACAAAAGATTGTATTTTGTACCTATTGAAGCAAAAGAAAAAGAAAGATAAGAAGAAATCACACACTTGCACACACACACACACACACACACACACACACATACACAGTCACTGAACTGTAGAAGAAAGCATATTAAGTGACTCAAATTTCAACTTATAAAGGACAATCAATCAGAGAATTATTTGGACTAAATTCAGAGACAGACTACTCTTCCTTGTATGACTTTTCTAAGAAACAAATTATAGTGCAAATGTATTTTTTGGCACACCAAATGTTATATACCAACTTCTTCTTGATTAATATTACAATGTGTTGATGAAATTTTCTAAGCACTGCTTAGAACTAAAACGAGCACATCTTTTTTTTCTCAAATGAAATGTGTTGATACTTGTTTTCATGGTGACTGCTACTTGCATATTCAATTTCATGTTCAGAGCGACGGTGTGCTGGCAAGCTATTTTGATAGAAATATTGAATAGTTGCATACTCCCATGCTTCAGCTTCCTTTGTATTTCACTTTATTCTTCTTTGACAGATTTATTGAAAGCCTATCATATTGCAGATGGCGTGAAAGGACTCAGAGTGCAGAGAATTCCTTCTTTCAGTTCCAGAAAGATAAACACCGAGTCTTGTGTCTGCTAATAAAGTACTCCGTCACTAGACCTCACCTTAGCACAGATGATCATTTTAAAAACATCCAGAAACTACTGGTCTAGTAAGCAAAAGAAATACATATAACATTGATTGTCATAATAGGAAATATGTGTTAGGAAAGAGGTTGGTGCCAAATGAGGATGAAAGAAAGTAGACTACAAATTTTGGATGGGCAAAGAATGGGTTGGGTCTTTTTTTGCTTCTACAGCACTAAGTCTACTGCAGTTCAGATATCAAATGCTCCCCAAAGGCCCAATTATTCAAAACTTAGTCTCCATTGTGTTGCAGTTGATAGGTAGTAGAAGCATTAATAGATATGCCAAGTAGAAGGGTCTTAAGGCATAGAAAATATATCTCCAGGTCCTTTTTGCTTTCTGGTGATGAAGTAAGTAGTTCTACTCCCTCATGTGCTCCTGCCATGATGCTCTGCTTCATCACAAGACAAAGCAATAAACCATCCAATCAACAAGTAGGACTTCTAACATCTGGAATGCAAACATTTAATTCATTTTAAAGTTCTGTCTTGGGTACTTTGTTACAGTGACAGAAAGGCAGTAGACACGATGCCCTAACATAGCACTTAACACCTTGGTTTTGAGAAATAAACATTTGCTGAATGAGAATGTTAGTGAAACAGTGAAGCAAACAATAGATGAGAGCTGTGGTGGCAAGCTGCATGGAGAAGGGAATCTTTGGGCGTTGTGTGAAAAGAAAAAGAGTAAAATGATTGGAGAAAATATTCTTGCAACTGAGACCTGAGCAACCATTAAAGCAAGCGTGAGCCATATGACTGAAATGAAATTATGAAACACTGAGATGTATATACATAATATAGTCCAGTGATGCATAAGCACAAATGTTATTTGTTTGGTATTCCAATTATTTTTCCTAGGTTTTCTCCATGAACATTTTATTCTATAGAGAGAAACTCAACACTTCTGCAGCCATTTGAGCCAGGAGTTCTATGGAGCTGAGGGTATCCAAGTCCTGCCTCCCAGGTTCTCAGGCTCACAAACTTGGCTCTCCCTGTTGTTACTACATTCCAGGCATAACCTCATGCTTGTCAGGCCTTGCTGCTGATCATTCAGCAGCGATTATCAGTGCTTGCCACAAAACCATTTAGGAGCCCAGAGCTCTGATTGGAATCTGATCTTCCCTTTTCTTTGTCTTGGCTCTGATCAGGTCTGGGCCTAAGCCAGGGCTTGTTAGCAGGAAGGAATCAGGATAAGAGACCAGCAGGAGTTGTTGAATCATCACAGGGCAAGCAGGTGTAAGCAAACCATATGTTAGATGCTGGAAGAAGTACATTAAATATAGTCTTTTCTGGATGCCTTTGTGTTATCCTCTTTCTTCCAAGGTTTATTCATATTCAGCAATGGGGAAATGTACCTCCGCTATTTAATATCTTTACATATGATATGGAAGGAATAGTATTAATAAGTCAAACTAAGGCTATGTTTGAAACTAGGGAGGCTGAAAAAGTTACTAGGAGTATAGAGAGAATTATACTTTAGACTTTAGAGAGTAAGTGGTATTTTGCTTCCTTTTCTTCCTTTGGTTTTATATACTATCAGTTCCTGACTAGATGTGTCTCATGTTCTATATTTAGGTAAAAGGATGATGCCTCCATCCTACAAACCATCTATATAAACTCTGTGGTACAGAGATGGAGGGAGGGGGACCCAGGAGGTTGATCCATCTGTTGGAAGGAGGTACATTGTAGTTATCTGTGTGAGTAAAACCTGAGCTCTTCTGCCTAGAGAAAGGATTGCAGCCTTCAGAATCCTCTTAAGTCATCTTGTCCATTTGCAGCACAGCTATTTCAGTGGGAAGCCAGCTCCTGGGAATTCACTTTGCTGTACTTTAAAACTAGAGGTCATTTTCACTGCCTCTGGGAAAGACACATTTAGTACTTAGGAGTTAAGATTAGAGGAGATACTTTCACAAAGATGAGCAGCTGTGTTGGGCCTGGGCAAGATGTCTGCTGATCACAGAAGGAAGGTTTGTTCTGTCTCACCTCCTACATATGACATCCCTAAGCCCAGATCATAGCTCTCCCTGAGAGTCAAACAGCATGTAACCAGATGGAAAAGTTCCTGATACTTTCTGGCTTTGACCTGTGAAGGCCTTTGTTCTTACTTCATTATGTTGCTTTGCTTACTGAACTAAACACAAAAATTTAAGAGATGTTTTGTCATCATAAAAATATAATTTTATTCTTTTTTGACAACCAAAAGCTATAGAACTCCAGGTGGCAAATTTTTGCTTTAAAAAAAAAAAAGAAAGAAATCTGCAAAAGGAGAATGAAGAAGAAAGAGACAGACAGACATGTATCTTTTCATAACCATTTAATCTCTTCAGTATTTTCCAAAAAGATGCTTCATCTAGGCATCACCACCTCCCACCATCATCATTACCATTATCATCATCATCATCATGAAAATTCATTGACTCTATGACGATATGTCATACAATATTTTATACAGCCCTCTCTAAACACAGTTGTATTCGTAGTGACGTTGTGAATGGGAAAATCCATTTGGGGGCAAGTTGAGTTGCTCAATTGTCATATAGTCAAAAAATAGTTGAATCAGTTTTCCTGAGCTCAACAATTCAAAGTCTACTTTTCTCAACTCTAGGAAGGAATCACATACCCTCTGGGTTTTTACTAAAGGCAATAGAGAGCAAGTATCTACTTGGAAATTCAAGCACATGCTGTCCCTGTGTCTTAGTCTGCTTTGTGCTCCCATCACACAATATGACAAAGTGGGTAATTTATACGGAATGGAGAATTCTTTGGTACATGGCACAGTGACTAGAAAGGGCAAGATTCCAGGGACTATGTCTGATAGGGAACTTGCTATACTCGCATGAGAGAAGTTAGAGGATGGGCTAGAAAGAGTAAGAGACCATATTCATAGCTATATTTCTTCCCGTTTTCTAGAGGGTATATTAATCCATTTCTGAGGATGGAATCCTTATGATTTAAACACTGCCCCATTGGGCCAATTTGTCACTTTAGCTGCATTGGTGATGAAATTTCATATACATGGTGTTTAGAAGTCATGCATTCAAACTATGCACCATTGCTTTTAGTAGATCTATCTTTCATTATTAGCACAGAGAAATAACATAAACACAGGTAAGAAAGACATAGTAAAGTGAGCAAACCAATTCAAACTATCTGTGGTTGATGCCTCTGCTCTGTCTTATTGATGCCCAAAGCCTTAACAGCCCAAGTACTGGTGTTAATTTCCTTCAAGACCTTTAAATGTCATGGAAGGAAATGTGTTTTATTCTGGGTATACAGATTCTAGCTAGTTCTTGGAGACTATCAAATAAGTGCATGGTCCATCTCCCCCAAATTCCTTTACCTTTTCAGCTCTGTACTTGATTGTATATGGGAAGCTCCCAGAGCTGAAATAGGTTTCAAAACCTTCAGCATCTTTACTGATAGAGTCTTGCAATTCAGCAAAAGAAGGGAAAAAGAAAAGGGGAAAAAAGTGGGAAACGGGCCATAATATAGCCAGGTGTTAAGGAGAACCATCTGTTTGATAATAACTTCTCCCAGATTTTCATACATTAGGATGAAGGCACACTCCTTGGGTGAAGCTGGGCCCATTCCATCCTACTATCTTTTTTTTTAATAGAGATTTTATTGCTTGCCTAGCCTATGGTATTTTTTAATTAATGTTTTAAAGCCTTCCCTGCCTTGGATCATGCTCTCAATATGTGTTTTCCCCTTCTCCTCCTCCACCTCCGCTTCCAGTTCCCTGAAATGATTTTTCTTTCTTAGCTCCCCTACAACCTGCACAAATTTCAAATTGAAGCCAGCAGCAGCAGCCATTCAGGTCAGACAAAACACTGATCATATTTATAGAAAGTTGTATTTTTGAATGCAGGCAAAAAATTATTCCAGAAATTTCAGGGACTTCTAAAATATGTTAACTTAATTTTATACTCTATGTGGATATCTTGTAATGGAACAACAGATTTGAACCAGAGGCTAGAGAATCTGGTACACAAATGCCATGTCCAGTCCTGGTGTGCCATTAAGTAACACCAAGGGCTTGGGCTTCGGTTGTAAAGTACATATTTTGAGATAAATTGACCAGTAGGATTATTCTTTTTTAAAATATAATTATGATTGGTCTTCTGAGAGTTTCACACTACTGTAATCATAGCTATGTATGGATAAAAGATATGGACCAGTTCTCATGGAATAAGCAGACAATTGCAAAAATGATCTATTAGTTGTTGTTTGAACTCTGTATAAAGAGCATAGTCAGCAGTAGTTAAAAGCTTCTTAGTGTGTATGGTGTGTGTGTGTGTATATGTGTGTGTGTGTCTGCACACATGCGTGCACGAACGTGTGTGTACATTTTTATAGTAGCTAACATTTATTGTAATAGGATGTACCCAGCAGCAGCTATAGAACCAATCTTCGATATACCTGACCAGGTGGTGACATCAGATCCTCATTTCTTTCTTCAAATTGTGCTGATATGCATCTCAAACAAGGGCTCATGAAGACAGAACATGCATTACTACTCTTCCCACTTTGAGCAGCTTAGACTGTGTCTCTATTGTTGACACAATAACATAATTAGGTATTCATTTAGATATATAAATAATTAGATTATATATTAACTCTAGACCAACGGAATCTCAGAGCCAAATTAGCCCATCCCTTTGGACACTTAAACAACCTTTCTCTGTTCCTGACACCTATAGTGTCTCTATACCATATATTCCTTAAGTTTTCTAAAGGGAATATGTTTAATGAACAACTTTTCAGAGTTAGAAATGTACAGACATGGTGGGCTAGTGAGATTGGATGTGTAGGTGCTTGTTGTGGAGGCCTGATGGCCTAAGTTTGACCCCCTGGATCTCATAGTGGAAGGAGAGAATCAATTCAGTCTTCTGACATCCACACATGCACAATGTCACAAAGAATACCTCTGCACACACCAGAGCATGTATGCACACATACACACATACACAGGTGCTCACATACACACATAAATACATGTACACACACTTATGCACAACCATATGTATAGACAGAAGCAAACACATGAAAATGCAGGTACACACAGAATAATAGCAACAAATGAAAAAGAAATTTCCACTCATGAAAATCCTTTCCAAAGAGACTTTAGGGGCTGGAGAGAAAGCTCAGCTGTTAGGAACATGTACTACTCTTGCGAGAATAGGGGTTTGTTTGTCAGCATTGAAGCAGATACTTCACTACTGCCTGTAACTCCAGCTCCAGGAGGTCTGACTCTCTCTTCTTGACTCCAAGGGCACCTCACTCACATGTGCATCCCCTTACCATACAGATCCACATATACAAGCAATTAAAAATTAATATATATAATTTAAGATATAATATATGGATATCTTAAAAAGCATTTCAGATAAAGCATAATTATAATTTTTAAATTCTGGAAGCATTTCAATCAATTTATTTCTAAATATATACATATTATCATTACACATTTTGTTCTTAAAGTCCTTACTATATTTTTTTTCAATCTTTTATTGCATAGGGATTTTAAGGAGTTTGATAATTGTGTTAGTTGTATTTTTGTCATTGTGACCAGTTAGCTGAGAAATTTTATTTAAAATGTGCCATAAGTTTCATGAGTGCCATCGTGCCAGAAGTTTCAATGTGTGGTCACCTGTCTTGGTCAGTTGTCTTTTGTTTGTTTGTTTGGGTAGGTTTTAAGGCTTCTGGTGAGGCACTAAACTAATGCAGAAACATGTAGCCAAACAAAACTTCCTGATGGCAGGAAGCAAAGAATGGGAGGAAGGGACAGAGGATACACCCACCATGACCTGCTTCCCCCTAGGCTATGCTTCTGAAGTTTCTACCATTTCCCCTACAGAATTCATGAATGTACCAAACCAGCCATGAAGTCAGATCCTCTGCCACCTAACTGCATTCTAATGACCTTGCTATACTGGGGGTCAAGCTCAATGTATGAGCTTCTTAGGAAAATTTAGGATTCAAACTATAATAACATCAATTCAGGGTCTGTGTGTAGGGGAATAGAGTATGATTATGTTATTAAATGGCTTTGTCTGAGGGCAGAGCTCCAAAGTGAGACATTTATTTAAGTATGGCACATATAAACAACTGTGAAGAAAGCTCTAGGCAGGACTAGGCTCCTGGAGAAGGCAGAGGAACAGAGCAGAATGGCAGAAAGAGATGCCTTAGAACTGTCACTACAAGGGGGTTTTTCACACACAGTTGTTAGGGCTACCCAAATGGTAATTTCAGAACCAGCTCCTTGATTAACTATCCAATTATGAATCCAGTTAAGTACGGTAATAATTTAACAGTAACACAGGAAAGTTATAACATTCCTATATCTTATTCCAGAGCTAGATGTGCTCACTTTAAAATATTTGGGGAGAATTTTTTAAGTGAACAATATTATTTCAATATTATCTAACTTGTTTCATCGATTTTACTGCTTATGACCTTAAACATTGTCTTTTTAATACATCCTTTTAATGTTAAATGTAAAAATATATCAGATATCTGAAAAGATTATATTTACTCACACAGTTCTGTAGACTAACCAGTAGGAAGTAGTGGACAGCAATGAAGAAGTACCTGTCCTACCCACCTTACTCCTTATTTGAATGGGATGAAGGTTTGCTGATCTCTCTCCACAACTGCTAAGAGAAAAGTCAATGAGAAGGCATGTGCTTACACTAGGAACACCACAAAGGTGTCTACACTGGGGACACCACTTAGCACCTCCACATTTCCTTGCAGGCTAGTCTTTATAAACGTCTGTTGCTTTTGATCAAGTTTCCCTCTCCTAACACTAATTATTCATAGACCCAGGACCACCATCAACAATTCATTATTTATCATAACTATTTAACTGATAATTTGATACTGTATGTAGCAATAATCCTCAAATTTATCTATTTAATGAATGAAGCACATCTTCCACACCATGGGATGCACAATACAACAACACTGAGTGATCCTCCCCTGTTTCTTTCTCCATTCTGTCTTCATTGTCTTTATCTCTGAAGATGCCTGAACTGCCACAAATATTCATACTGATCCTTGGACCAACAAGCTATTTTCCTTGTCAATCCTATGAAGTCTGCTTCAGTCAGCCTGAAACCCTGTCCTAGAATTTTGCATAGTCTCCTAGCCAAGCTGTTTCTCCTGCCTATGCTTCTATATACCCACCCTGTACCAGATACTACAGGCTTCTGCACACTCTACCACCTCCTCAGGTGCACCATCACTGGAAAAGTTCCCTGTTGGCCTCCCATTACCTAGAACTTTATGGACATGTAAGCTATTTCAGAGGAAGGACTGTTTCATCTGTTATGTATGTTCTACATCTACAACAGAGTAGTCATGGATACGGTTGATAAAATGTGGATAAGTAGGAAGTGTACTTACCACACTCTAGGCACATACAGTATGGCTGAAAGCATGTAGAATTGTATCATCGCATTAATGACAGTACAACTCAGGATCTTCTAAACACACATTACTTTGAAACCGATCCATAGTCAAAAGAAAAGAGATGTCAGACTTTGAATTTTCATATTTTCTCAAGTTAGTGATGTGCCATTTGAGCTTCTCCTCGAGATACTGTATAGCTGCAGTCACCCGTGTCCTTTGCCTTCAGGATACTTGAAGAAAGACATTGTCATTCTCCAGTAGATTGTATGACAGCACTACAGGATGCTCCGTAGGCCAGATGGATTCCATGCCTGCTCACCCTCAGCTACTCTCGACTTACAACTGGTTTTCTAGGCTGTGCTTTTGTCGTCTGTGTATATCCAACAGTCCAGATATCCTCTGTGATTGTTGCTTTCTGTAACAAACCCTGGTGAGAGTGGCACGCATAGAATGCATACCTCTGAGCAGCAGAGAGAGCTCTGATCTGCAAATCCAGGTTTCACTCAAAAAGTTTAAACAGAGAGGGTTAGGAAGGAGGTTCACAACAAGTCTCTTGTCATATGATTGCCACCTATGTGAGCACTCAGCTGTCCCCTGAAGGTGGCCTCAGCTTCCATATATCCAGCAGCTGGCAAGGCCTGGGCCTGGATAGTAAGAGACATTTCAACAGTTCAGGTCCCAGCCCTTTGCTTGTGTCAAATGTCTCATATAACATTGTACTTTTAATGGTCATGTTTGGCCATTTTCCCCTGCATACCAGCCAGACTCCCAGCCAGACTCCATGGTCAGAGATCTATCCCCAATGGCACCTTCTTCCCTTCCCCTTCCCAAGTCCGTACCCCTTAGCCACGCACTCTGGGCCCTCTCTCATGACACCTCCACACCCATACTTGAATAGTGCTGGCATGCTCAAAGAAAATATACAATATTAAAAGCAGCTCATGCCTCCTGCCACAGAGGAAAATATGCCTTACTTAGACAAACCATCGATAGTGGCTTGTCTTCCGGTAGCTTGATGAGGTGATATTGCTCCCCGTA
>JADRCC010570411.1:0-12458 GCA_019843855.1 Hylomyscus alleni | reverse complement strand
CACTGGGCCTCACTTTCTGTGGTTCTGGAGCAGGATTGGAGAACAGTAGGTACCACCTAGGAACACACCACACACACACACACACACACACACACACTGCACCCTGCGCCAAGGCTGAGGTGCTCAGAGTACTGCCCCTACCCTCCAACCGGAGAGCCGGCCCATGATGGGTCCATGGAGGACTACAGGTGCAGTCTGAGAAGACAGAGGTGAAGAAGTAAGGAGATATGTGTGTGTTTTGGACATAAAAGGTGAGCTGGGCAGCAGCTTATGGTCTTCCCATGGCGGAATCCTCTTAATTTTAAAGAACAAAAACATAGACGTAATAAACCCAAAACTCAAAGAGCTGAGGATTCACTACTCAAATTCCCATGTGGCTATCTCTTTGCCTAGTTAGGACTCAGCCTGCGCTCTCCCAAAAGAAAAAAATCCTGCCATCCAGGAAGTCACTGGCTCTCTCCAAAACTAGATGCCCAAGCTGGAGGTCTTTTCAGCAGGGTGGTCTTCAGGGACCCAGGCTGTGCAAAGGCAGACTGGAGGCCCAGCTTTGCCTGATACTGCTCATGCGCTCAGTGTGGACAGAGAGGACAGATTGTGCGTCCCTCCAGGCAGAATCCAAGCAAGGCAGACACGATGCTCTGTTCCTGCTGCCACCGCTTGGTCCTGTGCCAGCAAACCTGCTCCAAATGCCAAAGCTGGCTACAAGGTTTAGAAAAACACCTTCTGCCAGCAAGTCCTGGGAGGGCAGGGACTTCACAAGCTCCTCTTCCCCTTTACAGACTGGAAAACACAAGTTTGGGCAAGGTGAGGTGATTGCAACTTGAAGAAGGGAAACAAAGCCAGCAAAGCTCAAAAAAAAAAAAAAATGCAACCTGTAGCTCTTCCCCATGCACAGTGGGACTGTGTAGAGAGCTGTGTCCTCATTGCCTTCATCATAGTGTCCTGGTAGTAGCCACCAGGGTGGACCCCTTTAAACAGTGACAGACAAGCCTAAGCCCAGATGGACTCCTGCTTGTCACCTAGTGAGAACAGAGGACTGCCACAGCCTGCATACCCTCCAGGACACAGAACCTTCCTCACTGCATAGGGACACCATCAAGGAGTCATCCCTGAACATAAGCAACCTACTTTGACTGACTGTTAAGAATATAAAAGCCCACAAGTATTATATATATATCATAAGCACATAAAGTCAACTTAGCAGATGTGTGCAGGGAGACAAGAAGTCTGCTAAGAGCCTGGCCTGTGTGTGCATGTGGATCAGAGATTGCCCCAGGGCTGAGAGAGCAGGCCCTCCCCCCCCCTGCACACTGGCTTATGGGAGCATCCACCACACACCATCATGTCCACATCAGCCTTCCCAAGCTGCTGTGCAGCTGCATTTTCTTCTTGGAGGGAAACGTGGTTCCTAACCAAAGGGAATAACAACGAGAGACAAAGGCACAAGGACAGATCAGACACGGACGGCTGGGAGGAGTGCTCTGGGGGGCTTTTTTTGTTTTGTTGTTTCGTTTTGTTTTTCGAGACAGGGTTTCTCTGTATAGCCCTGGCTGTCCTGGAACTCACTCTGTAGACCAGGCTGGCCTCGAACTCAGAAATCCGCCTGCCTCTGCCTCCCAAAGTGCTGGGATTAAAGGTGTGCGCCACTACTGTCCTGCTCTGGGGGGCTTTCTAAAACCAGGCATGTTTGGCTTACACCTTTAATTCCAGTACCTGGAGACAGAGGCAGAGGCAGACAGATGTCTGTTAAGTTCAAGGCCAGCCTCGTCTACATAAGACGCTGTTTCAAAGCAAAAAAATCAGGTGTGAGTGTAAGATGTCAGAGATGGCAGGCACAGTACATGCCTCTAATGCAACACTCAGGGGCAGCCATGGAAGGATGGTACAGCAAGTTCAGAAACTTGACTTACTGAGGGGCTGGCCTCTCATAAGTGTCAAGCACTGGTAACAGTTTAGTGTCAGAGTCTCACAGAGTCTCACATAATCTTAGTCTTGTACCAACTAGTAACAGCTGCCCTTGCAGAACTCTGGGCATGTAGGATTTGTTCTGTGGTTTCATACTGGTAATCTACACCCGGATCAGTGCCAATGCGCCTGAGAATGTCTGGAAGTCCAGGCCTGACTGTCACCAAAGCTGCTTTTCCTCTGTAACGCTTGGCAGCCACTAGACTCAGCAGTTAAAGGTGTAAAACTCCTATGTCGAAAATGCAGAAGGTGGCCAAGTAGCCACAGAGGTGTAGGAGGGCTAGAGAACAGCAAAGTGGTTGAGACCATGGGGGTGGGTAGGGGACACTGAAAGGGAATTGTGGGATATGGGTGCTCATGAAGAGGGGAAGGGAAAGCTGTTGAAGGAGCTCTACCTGGGAAGTGGGGGGACAGGAATACTTGATAAACAACACACACACACACAATATTGATGAAGCCATGTCTCCTGAGCTGATAATGTTTCCCCCTCAAGAACCATAGATTACAAAACTAGTTTGAGTCACAAATCTTTTAAGTTGTTGGCCAGTGTCCAAATGACTCAAAATACAGACTCTGGCTGCTGCCTTTGATGCCTCTCAGAGGTTGAAGTTAAATAAGCCCCCGTTGCTGAAGACATCACATTTAGAACACAGGATTCAGATACTGAGCTGAATGTAACCCAGCCTCCTTCCTGCAGCCTAGCTCCCATAGTGCTGCTGTCCAGCTACGACAGACAATAAACCACAGCAATGACCAGCACTATAAGACAAAGGTGCAGCAGGAGCAACCAACAGCTGTCTGGACTGGAAACTTAGGCAGCTTCTCGGGGCCAGTGAGGTCATGGGCCTTATGGAAGAATAGACTACTGCCATTCTGCTAGGCCAGCATTATTACATTCTAAATCTACCCTTGTACCCCTGATAAGCATGGCTACCTCCCCCTCATCGACAGCAAATGGAGACCAACCCAGACAGCCACAACAGGCCACACACAGTACAGAACATCAGTGGGTTGCGGGGAGCCCAGCCCCAGTGGATACGTCTACATCACAGCTCCTGCATCTATGGCTCAGGGAACGTCACTGAAGACAGGACAGAAAAATTCTAAGAGACAGAGGACCAGGAAGTCTGCTGTGTCACCACCTCTCTTAGAAATGGCCCCATAAACACTACCCGAACAATGACAGTATCAACAGGCATGCTAAGGAGGAAAGCGGAGTTTTTCACAGGGCCCTGCCCCTAGACAAAAACCTTCAGGAAGGAATTAATCTCTTCCAGGGATGCGTCTCCACTGGGTAGTCCAGTACAAAGTGATCAGCCCCGAAGCCATATGCACCAAACAAAGATGGACTCAGCAGATCAGATGTATGTCAGTCCATACGTATAACAATAATGAAAGAGGCTATCGCCAGGCATGATGGCGCACACCTTTAATCCCAGCACTTGGGAGGCAGAGGCAGGCGGATTTCTGAGTTCGAGGCCAGCCTGGTCTACAGAGTGAGTCCAGGACAGCCAGAGCTACACAGAGAAACCCTGTCTCAAAAAAACAAAAAAAAAAAAAGAAAGAGGCTATCAATTTGAGAGTTGGGGGTGGAACACAGGAGGAGCTGGAGGAAAGAGAAAGATGAAATGCAATTAATTACAATTAAACTGTAATTGATTTAAAAAGTAAATAAACAAAATAATGAAATATTCCATGCTTTAGGGTCAAAGTACATACCAGAGCAAGGATATTATATGTATATCATATATATATGATACATGCATATCATATCTATCACATACATATCATATATGAGATTTGTCTGTGTGTTTGTGTGCAAATGCTCACAGAAGCCAGAAGGGGGCATCAAGATCACCCTAGAGAGATACAGGTGGCTGCGAGCCACTTGAAGTGGTGGCTGGGAACTGCAGGTATGACCTCTGCAAAAGCAAAAAGGTACCCCGAGCCACCTCTGCAGCCCCTAAACTTACTTTTTTATACTCAAAAAAGCTGTGCAGTCACATTTCTTCCATCTCTTTGCCAAGCATCTCTCTAGTTCTTTAAGAAATGAGACCAGAGCATTTTAGCCTACACTGTGATAAATATTACTTTTCTCATTTTTTTTCACTATTAAATCACAAATGTGCACCACTGAAAAGTTGACAGTCACTTTGTTTTTGAAACAAGTTCAAGTAGCCCAGGTTAGCCCTTAACTTACTTTGTAGCTGAGGTTGACATGGAACTCCTGATCATTTTATTTCTACCTCCCAAATGCTTAGATTCCAAGTGTAGGCCACGGGTAGTGGTGGCGCATGCCTTTAATCCCAGCATTTGGGAGGCAGAGGCAGGTGGATTTCTGAGTTCGAGGCCAGCCTGGTCTACTGAGTGAGTTCCAGGAGAGCCAGGGCTATACAGAGAAACCCTATCTTGGGAAAAGAAAACAAAAGACAAAAAAATCTAACAATGGCACAACCATGCAGTGGTAGCATACACCTTAATCCCAGCACTTGGGAGGCAGAAACAGGAAGATCGCTGAGTTTGAGGCCAGCCTGGTCTACACAGTGGATTCCAGGACAGCCAGGGCTGTTACACAGAGAAACCCTGTCTTGGAAAAAAACAAAACAAAACAAAAAACAAGTGTAGGCTACCACACTCAGCATAAACCATTCACTCAAACTAGAAACCATCACACTTTCGTTAAGGAACCACTTAACAGAACATTAAGAATAAAATTCTAGGGGGCTGGAGAGATTGCTCAGTGGTTAAGAGAACCGACTACTCTTCCAAAGGTCCTGAGTTCAAATCCTAGCAACCACATGGTGGCCCACAACCATCTGTAACAAGATCTAATGCCCTCTTCTGGAGTGTCTGAAGACAGCTACAGTATACTTACATATAATAAATCTTTAAAAAAAATAAAATTCTAACATATAATACAATATTCATGTTGAAGTAAAATGAAAATACACTCCTAGGTTGCTTAACTGTAAAAAGTGAGCAGATTGAGTGTGACCCCTTGACAGTCTACACTAGGAGGTCGGGGTCATTTTGCTTTTGCCACCAGATGGACAAAATGATACAACAGTATCATTTGATACAACAGTATCATTTTTGGATGAGGACAAATACACACAGTACACATGAAAGTAAAGATACCAGTAATCCTAGAAGGTGGGGAGCTGAGGCAGGAGAATTGCAGTAGGTTTGAGGCCAGCCCCTAGGCTAGTGAGCACTGAGGGTCACTGGACTACATAGTGAGATATCTCAGAAAACCAAACCCAGAGCAAGCAGAACACTTTACACAGCCCCACTCAGCTCAGCTGCACAATCCCTGAGCAGGACGCAGCTGACAAGCAACTGCCAGCCCAGGGCGACTGACTGAGCGTCACTGACCGTCCCCTTGACCTCCTATGGACACGTCTGCTGAACCCAGTGAATGATACCAGCTAAAATGCAACTGAAGAATACATCTTCTCACAGAAAGAGATGGGCCCTCCATTTTATGGACTCGGGGAGCTAAAAAGCCAAAATAGGGACTGGAGAGATGGCTCAGAGGCTAAGAAAGAGCACTGGCTGCTTTTCCTGAGGACCCAAGTTCAATTCCTAGCACCCACAGGGCAGCTCACAACTGTTGGTAACTCCAGTTCCAAGAGATCCAACATCCTTACACAGACATATATATGCAGGCAAAACTAGTGCACATATAATAAAATAATAAAGATTTTAAAAGCCAATAGTGATAGACAAATCTGAAGATGTTTGGCTCTAGGCCAGGCATAGTCTCTCATCCCTGTAATCCCAGGACCCTGGAGACTACCAGGAAGAGTGCTGCGAGTTCCAGGCCAGCGTGGGCTAAAGAGTGAGGCCGATTCAAAACTCAATCCTGGTTCTCTATGATCAATCCATTGAACTTCCTCACTGGGATTCAATGAGCAAGGAGAAAAGACTGCAAAGAGCTATATAAAATGAACCATGCATTCATTCAGGCACCACGGGGTAACCTGGTTGTCTTAGGGCTCTCTAGGATCACAGAACTTATGGAATGTATATATGAAGGGAATCTACTGTAATAACTTACAGCCTATAGTCCAACTAACCCAACAATGGGCAGCTGTGGATGGGAAGGCTAAGAATCTAGTAGTTGCTCAGTCCCACAAGGCTAGTCTTCTGCAGCAGTAGGTTCCAACAGATGTGCTTGGCAAGTAAGTGCAAACTGTTGAAGAGTGAGTCTGCCTTCTTCCAATGTCCCTATGTAGGCCTCCAGCAGAAAGTATGGCCACCACACTGGATCTAAAACTTACTTTGCCCAAGGCTGACTTTGAACTCAAAAATCTGCTTGCCGAAGTCTCCTGGAATTAAAGGTGTGTGTTTACCTTGCCTGGTCCTAAGCTTTTCATGGTCTCTTCATGTTAAGATCCAGGTCAGAAACCTATCTTCCAGTCTCAAGATCTGGATCATAGGTGTGCCTTGCATTTCTGGGTTGTAGTTCATTCCAGATGCAATCAAGTTGGCAACCAGGAACAACCATCACACTAAGTAATTATGGGATAACTTGGAATTCTTTTTTTTTTCTTTTGGGAGTCCTGGGAATCAAACAGCACACATGCAAGCACTCTACCACTGAGCTAATTTCTCAGCCCCTTATTTATCTGAGAGGTGGTCTAAGTTGTTCAGGATGACCTTGAGCTCGCTTTGCAGTCAAGAAAATTCTTGAAATTGCAATTCTGCCTCAGTTTCCCAAAATGCCAGGATTACAGACCTAAACCACCACACCTAGCTAGATTCTTTATCTTTCGTTGAGACAGGATCTATTGTAACCTATCATGGCTTTGAACCCACGATCTTGCCTCCCTCTCCCAAGCACTGGAATTACAGATATGCACCACTGTGCCTGATCTAGAAGTTTTAAGTGTGACTCTCACCTAAGCTGTGTTTACTGAATTGTTTGATATTGACACATTTCCCAGGGTGGGGCGGATATCCCTGGAAGTCCAGGTTTTGGGAAGGCCTCAACCAAAAAACAAAAGAATAAACAACAAAAAGAATTTAACAGGGCTGGAGAGATGGCTCAGCAGTTAAGAGCACTGACTGCTCTTCTAGAAGTCCTGAGTTCAAATCCCAGCAAATACATGGTGGCTCATATATATATATATATATATATATGTATATGTATTATATATATATACATATATATATATATATTATATTTTATATATATATAAAATAAATCTTTTTTAAAAAGATGTCAGTGTCACAAAGGATGTAAAAGAGCATAGACTATAAATCCATTTTTTTAAAAAAAGAATTTAATAGAAATGAGGCTTCCAAGGTAGGTTCTAACCAGCTTTTCTGGGATTGGCCCAAGTCAGGTGCTATGTACGCCTAAACTAGTCCTACAGCTGAATCAGGCTATATGTGGGCGGTCCAACCAACAGTCCAGGGGAAATCCCAGCTGATCAAGGACTACATATGTAAGACACGTGAGCATGAGCCATGCCACCTGACTTTTATTGCCCACTGAGGACCTAGCCATTATCAAGCAGACACAAGCTATCCCCACTTCACCAGGTCTGTCCGGGTTCCTACTCTACAGGAACCTATGAAGAGATCCTTAAAGGCAGTGCTTTCTCTAGGAAGCTGAGTGGTGGCCCACTTGGGAGGTGAAGCAGGAGCAGTTGAAGGCCTGGACTATACAGTGAGTTTGAGGACAGCCTGGGCTACATTAAACCTTGTTCCAAAATAAAAAAAGGAGTCAGAATTTGATTGTCATTAAGAAATGATGCATGACACACATCTAAAAAAAAAAAACAACTGTAAATGGAAAGAGACAAGCATTAAGAGACTCAAATGGCAAAGGCAAACAACACAAAGGGAGCATAGGACTAAAGCATAGTGAAGTCAGCCAGCAATGCTGGGAGCTCCGTTGTTCCTTCAGGAGAAATAGCACCATCTTCTACTGCTGTAATAAGATACAGGAGGCTGGCTGCTACGGACACAAAAGGACAGGATAGATCTCTCAGGGTAGAACCCAGGAAGAAACATGGGCTTTTATCTCAACCATCCCCCTCCTGCACGGGTTTCATGTAGCTCGATGTTCTGAGTCCACAGATGGTCGGCTTCATCTTTACAACCTTTAGCTGCATCCCAACATAGAGGATGGCAAAGGTGGGAGACATGGAAAGATGCAAAGCCAGAGACCAGGAAGGAGCTAGGCTGGCTGGGCAGTCGCCCTCATTAGAGCCCACTCTAAAACTGCACCCATCCCTAATCCGACTGCGATGCCCCAATGACCTAATTACCTTCTGGCAGGCCCCGCATCTTCAAAGTTCCACCCTCCCAGCCCTGCCACACTGAAAACCAAGCCTCAGGGGAGCTCATCCAAATCACGGCAGATGGAGACTCATTGGTCAGACTAAAGAAGTGCCTGCTTCTTTCTCTGATCCATTTAGGTATGTTATCATTATTGCCTTACTTTCCTTTAAAATTACGTTCTAATTTGTGTATTGTACATGCGTCTGGGTATACACTTGCCATGGCACATACATGGCAGTTGGAGGCCGGTTCTCTTTCCACCACTTGGGGCCCTGGGATCAAACACGGGTCATCAGCCTTTATCTGCTGGTCCATCTTGCGAGCCTTTCGAGAGCCTCATTTCCAGACTCCAGATGCAGAACACATGCCTTTTGTTCTGCCCCTTCCTACTCCCAGGGTGCCCCAATGCTAACAACACAGCCCCTCTCCATGAGTTTGACAGAAATGCAGACTTTCAGGCGCTGTCCCAACAACTACAGCTAGAATCCTGCAGGTCACAAGATGCCACCACTGATGCAGCTGCAGCCTACAGAGGGCCAGAAGGCTCACTATCACGCTGCCTGCCAGGGTTCCCAGAGGAGGACCAGAGGGCAATGGAGGTGCACAGGCTTTTCCAGCCTCTACAGAGAGCATGAGTAACCCCTGTGGGGCCAGGACTGCCTGCCAGCAGCTGGGTACCGATGATTTGTCACTAGGCCCAATCATAGCCCACCAGACACTCGAGAGACTCCCCACAGCACGTAAGACTGAAAAGCAGAGGTATTTTCAAGAGACCATCCCCTAAGAAGCAGGACCAGAAAAGCGAAGGTATGGACCCAAGATCTCAGTCTTCCAAAGGCCACAGTATTACTTTAAGACAAAGGGGTTCATAAATCAGAATTAAGTACATAGGAAGACCCTCCAAAGTTAGCAGTCACTCCTTTGTTTTTTGTTTTTGTTTTTTTGGTTTTTTCGAGACAGGGTTTCTCTGTGTTGCCTTGGCTGTTCTGGAACTCACTCTGTAGACCAGGCTGGCCTTGAACTCAGAAATTCGCCTGCCTCTGCCTCCCAAGTGCTGGGATCTAAGGCGTGCGCCACCACCGCCTGGTTCAGCTTACCCTTTGATGTGCAATTAGACCAGATCAGAATCCTAAGAACTCCAAGCAGCAGGCGTGACTCTCCCACAAAGGATTTATCGCATACCTGACCAGTTTGTGTGTGGTGTATGTGTGGAATTTATACCAAATTAATAGTGCTGACAAACTAATTTCCATTTTTCTGTCTTAATTTTTATAACTTGTTTTATGTATGAGGGTGTTTTGCCTACACTTTTGTGTGTCTGGTATGCATGTACTGGGTATGTGAAGAGACCAAAGGAGGGTATCATATTACCTGCAACTGGGGTTACAGACTGTTGTGAGAACACACACACACACACACACACACACACACACACACACACACACACACGGTATCACACAGTAATAAATAGGATGGAAGGAAACAATGGACTACATAGCAGACACTTGTTTCAGTAAAGGATAGAGCTTTTTGTTTTGTTTTGTTTTGTTTTGGTTTGGTTTTGGTTTTTTGAGACAGGGTTTCTCTGTGTAGACCCGGCTGTCCAGGAACTCACTCTGTAGACCAGGCTGGCCTGGTCTCCCAAGTGCTGGGATTAAAGGCGTGTACCACCACCACCCGACCAAACTTTTTGTTTTCTGAGACAGGGTCTCCTGACTGGCCTTTAAGTCTGCTGTTTATCAGAGGAACTTCTGATCCTCCAGCCTCCACCATCCAAGTGCCAGAAATACACGAGTAGGACACCACACCTGATTTCTTCATGAAAAAAAAAACTTCAATGATATAATCTCAAAAATAAATAAAAGAAACAATTAAAAAAAAAACTGCCATAGGCCATGCACCTGGGACCCGACTGGGCATGGATTTCAAAAGGCCCCCTTCCTCCTCCAGGGACTACAGAATGGAAGGAGGAGTTACCACTGATAAACTGGACAGGAAGTGCTCTCGTCAGAGCCACCACTGACGCACCCAGATGAGCTGAGCCAGCCTCACTAACAAGTCACTGGCAAGTGGCTGGCAGCAGCTGCCAAGTCAAGGGGTTATCAAAGAGCACCAATGGGCTCTCTCTTCTGACAATACTTTTTAACCCTGTTTTCAGGGCTATCTTTTCTTGAAAGCCAGATCTGAAACAAACAACCAACAACAACAACAACAACAAAAAATTACAAGCAAAAATGTATTTATGTGGGGGCTGGAGAGACGGTTCAGCTGTTAGGGGCACTGAATGCTCTTCCAAGGGAGCTGGAATCCCTTCACCCACGTGGCCGCTCACAACTGTTTGTAACTCCAAGATCACATAGACATATGTACAGGCAAAACACGAAGGCACATAAAATAAAGGTAAATACACTTTAAAAAGTATTTGTGGCCTATGTAAGTAAAAACTGAAAGCAGACTACTAAGCATATTCTAAGCTGCCCTTCAGAAGAAATAAAGGATCCATGGCTTCCACGCTCTGAACTCACTCTTTCATCACCCTCTGGCTGTGAGGAAAGGTCTCCTGGGAGGCCTCAGAACCCATGCTCTCAGGACAGAGAGAATATGTAACAGGCACTCAGTACAGAGTGGAAGTTAATGTCTCTATGACTTCATCTCTCTCACCCCCACTCTCCACATCCCTAACTTTAAATCCAGCCAGCAAGCCCAAATACAAAAGCCTAACAAAGAGTGCTGGAAATGAGGGGCATTTCTGTATGGAATATCCTCTAAATTGCCTCTCCTTTTATTTACCTGAAGACTGAGAGGCAAGCTTACATTGACACTAAGTCTGTGTCACCTGCTCCTGTAGCACAGGAGCTGTGTACAGCTGTGTTATGTGCCTCAGGGATTTGCCCACACAAATGTGTCCATCCTTGTCCTTAGGGTTCTTTACCAAGGTTGGGTCTGAGCTCACACGAACTTCACATACTTGTGTTCCACCTTTACGGCTGGGCACAAAGCAAGCATTCACCAGGATTAGAAGTCATCCAAGGCCTTTAAAGATTTCTATTCTTAGAACCTCATTTTGCATAGGTAAATTTTCTGCAACTATAAAACTCAGATAAAATCAATAAGAGTCTGTTGAGTATTTTTCTTTTTGTTTTTTGTTTTTTCGGGACAGGGTTTCTCTGTATAGCCCTGGCTGTCCTGGAACTCACTCTGTAGACCAGGCTGGCCTTGAACTCAGAAATCCACCTGCCTCTGCCTCCCAAGTGCTGGAATTAAAGGTGTGCATCACCACTGCCCGGCGTATTTTTCAACTAAGAAGAGTGGGAAAACTGTTTCTGGTGTATGTTAACCCAAGCCATAGAACTTTTTGTCTTCTTTTGTTGTGTCAAGACAGGTTGTGTAACCCTCTGGCTATCCTGGACCTTGCTGGCCTCACACTCAAGAGATATGCCTGCCTCTACCTCCTAGGTGAGATCAAGGGCGTGCGCCAGCCACCACAGCTTGGCCTGCTTTGTCTTCTTCAGGACAGAAACTATTTCTGGCAATCCTGGAGTTCACTCTACAGACCAGGTTGGCCTCTGCCTCCCAATTGTTGGGATCAAAGGTAAGCGACCCACGTGGCTCAAACCACAAAACTTAACATGTGTAAACAGAAACACATTAATGGAGTTGGAAAGATGGATCAGTAGTTAACACTAGCCACTCTTCTAGAGGACCCTGGTTCAATTCCCAGCACCCACCTGATGGCTCACAACTGTCTGTATCTTCTGTTCCAGAGGATCCAATGCCTTCTACCCTTTGCAGGCATGTGGGGTACAAACATACACATAGAACAACCACTCACAAACACATTTGGTGCATTATACAACAGAAACCAGACTAACCCCCGACCCCATGACACGTATTCACTTAAACATCCAAGCCTGTTGTGGTTAAACAGCAAACAGTGACCTAAGACTTCAAGGTGGACACCACTGCAGGAATGTAAATTGAGACACTCTCTTTAGAAAAAGAGCATCACTCCTGACCCAGGACTATTCATAATTGCCCAAGGCCACAAACAACTCAGAATGTTCAGCATTTGGGGTAATGTTTACCCCAAAATGAATCAACTACAACCTCAGACAACATATAGATGAATCTTTAAAAATCATGATGCAGGGGCTGGAGAAGACGGCTCAGTGGCTAGGAGCACTGGCTGCCATTTCAGA
>JADRCC010570410.1:0-20510 GCA_019843855.1 Hylomyscus alleni | reverse complement strand
ATGGAATGTCTTGCTTTCTCCATCTATGGTAATTGAGAGTTTTGTGGGAAAGAAACCTTGGCTGGCATTTGTGTTCTTGTAGGGTCTGTATGACATCTGCCCAGGATCTTCTAGCTTTCATAATCTCTGGTGTGAAGTCTGGTGTAATTGATAGGCCTGCCATTATATATTACCTTACCTTTTTAAGCTTTTAAATTTCTTTCTTTGTTTAGTGCATTTGGTGTTTTCATTATTATGTGATGGGAGGAATCTCTTTTCTGGTCCAGTCTATTTGGAGTTCTATAGGCTTCTTGTATGTTAATGGGCATCTCTTTCTTTAGGTTAGGCAAGTTTTCCTCTGTAATTTTGTTGAAGATATTTACTGGCCCATTACCTTGGGAATCTTCACTGTCTTCTACACCTATTACCTTAGTTTTGGTCTTCTCAATGGATCCTGGATTTCTGAATGATCTTGGTTAGGAGCTTTTTGCTTTTGCGTTTTCTTTGACTGTTGTGTCAATGTTTGCTATTGATATCTTCTGCCCCTGAGATTCTCTCTTCTATTCTACTACTGCTGATTTCTTTCCTAGGTTTCTATCTGCAGGGTTGTCTTCCTTTCTGATTTCTTTATTGTTTCTATTTCCATTTTCAGATTCTGGATGGTTTTGCTCATTCCCTTCACCTGTTTGATTGTATTATCCTGTAGTACTTTCACGGATTGTTATGGTTCCTCTTGAAGGACTTCTAGCTGTTTACCTGTGTCCTCCTGTATTTATTTGAGGGTGCTATTTATGTCTTACTTAAAGTCCGGTATCATCACCTTGGTAAGTGATTTTATATCTGAATCTTGCTTTTCCAATGTGATGTATCCATGAATTGATATGGTGGGAGTATTGGGTTCTGATGATGCCAAGGAACCTTTGTTTGTGTTGTTTATACTCTTATGCTTGCCCCACATCATCTGGTTATCTCTAGTGCTACCTGCCCTTGCTAAATGTGACTGGAGTCTGTCCTTCTTGTGATCCTGATTGTGTCAGAACTCCTCAGAGTCAAGCTGTCTCTGTGATCCTGTGATTCTGGATTTGGTTATTTGTTGTTGTTGTTGTGGTTGTTTCTATTTAATGAACAAACAAAAACAGCAAGAACAAACCCCTGTTGCCTCCCCCGTCACCATGCCTGCCACCCCACCTTCTCCCACTAAGCAGCCCTGTCATTCCCTTACACTGGGGCACAGAACCTTCACAGAACCTTCCAAGGGCCTCTCCTCCCATTGATGACCAACTTTGCAATCCTCTACTATACACATGCTGCCATGTCCCACCATGTATAGTCCTTGGTTGGTGGTTGAGTCCCTGGGAGCTCTGAGGGCATTGGTCAGTCCGTATTGTTGTTCGTCTCAAGAGGCTGCAAACCCTTTAACTCCATTGGTTCCCTCTCTAACTCCTTCATTGGGGACCCTGTACTCAGTTCAATGGATTGCTTTGAGCCTCTACTTCAGTATTAGTCAGGTACAGTCAGAGCCTCTCAGGAGACAGTTATATCAGGTTGGAGTGCCCTTCCTTCAGTCTCTGCTCCATAGTTAGTCTCTGCAACTCCTTGCATGGGTATTTTGTTCCCCCTTTTAAGAAGGAATGAAATGTCCACATTTTGGTCTTCCTTCTTCTTGAGTTTCTTGTGGTTTGTGGATTGTACTTTGTGTATTCCTTACTTCTGGACTAATAACCACTTATCAGAGAGTGCATACTGTTCTTTTGTGATTGGGTTACCTCACTCAGGATGATATTCTCCAGATCCATCCATTTCCCTAAGAATTTCATAAATTCATTGTTTTTAATAGCTGAGTAGTATCAATTTCTGTATCCATTCCTCTGTTAAGGGACATCTGGGTTCTGTCTAGTTTCTGGCTATTATAAATAAGGCTGCTATGAACATGGTGGAGCATGTATGCTTATTATATGTTGGAGAATCTTCTGGGTATATGCCCAGGAGTGGTATAGCTGGGTCTTCCAGTAGAACTATGTCCAATTTTCGGCAGAATCACCAAACTGATTCCCAGAGTGGTTGTACCAGCTTGCAATCCCAACAGCAATGAAGTAGTATTCTTCTTTCTCCACAACATCTCCAGCATCTGCTGTCACCTGAACTTTTTATTCTAGCCAATCTGACTGGTGTAAGGTGGAATCTCAGGGTTGTTTTGATTTGCATTTCCCTGATGACTAAGGATATTGAACATGTCTTTAGGTGCTTCACAGCCATTCAGTATTCATCAGTTGAGAATTCTTTGTTTAGTTCTGTACCCCATTTTTTACTAGGGTTATTTGGTTCTCTGGAGTCTATCTTCTTGAGTTCTTTGTATACATTGGATATTAGCCCTCTATCAGATATAGGATTGGTAAAGATCTTTTCCTAATTTGTTGGTTGCCATTTTGTCCTATTGACAGTGTCTTTTGCCTTACAGAAGCTTTTCAACTTTTTGAGTTCCCATTTGTCAATCCTTAATGTTACAGCATAAGATATTGGCGTCCTCTTTAGGAAATTTTCCCCTGTGCCTATTTGCTCGAGGTTCTTCCCGACTTTCTTTTCTATTAGTTTCAATGTATCTGGTTTGATATGGAGGTCACTGATCCACTTGGACTTGAGTTTTGTACAAGGAGATAGGAATGGATCGATTTGCATTTTTCTACATGCTGACCGCCAATTGAGCCACCACCATCTGTTGAAAATGCTGTCTTTTTTCCATTGGATAGTTTTAGCTCCTTTGTCAAAGATCAAGTGACCATAGGAGCATGGGTTCATTTCTGGGTCTTCAATTCTGTTCCATTGATCTACCTGCCTGTGACTGTACCAATACCATGCAGTTTTGAACACAATTGCTCTATAGTACAGCTTAAGGTCTGGGATGGTGATTCCTCCAGAGATTCCTTTATTGCTGAGAATAGTTTTGGCTATCCTGGGTTTTTTATTGTTCCAGATGAATTTGCAAATTGCTCTTTTCTAAGTCTGTGAAGAATTGAGTTGGAATTTTGATGGGGATTGCATTGAATCTGTAGATTGCTTTTGGTAAGATGGCCATTTTTACTATATTAATCCTGTCAATCCATGAGCATGGGAGATCTTTCCATCTTCTGAGATCTTCTTCAATTTCCTTCTTCAGAGACTTGAAGTTCTTGTCAAACAGATCTTTTACTTGCTTAGTTAGAGTTACACCAAGGTATTTTATATTATTTGTAACTATTGTGAAGGGTGTTGTTTCCCTAATTTCTTTCTCAGCCTATTTATCCTTTATGTAGAGGAAGGCCTTTGATTTGCTTGAGTTAATTTTATATCCAACTACTTTGCTGAAGTTGTTTATCAGGCTTAGGAGCTCTCTGATGGAATTTTGGGGTCACTTAAGTATACTATCATATCATCAGCAAATAATGATAATTTGACTTCTTCCTTTCCAATTCGTATTCCTTTGATTTGCTTTGTTAATAGTCTAATTGCTCTGGCTAGGACTTCAAGTACAATATTGAATAGGTAGGGAGAGAATGGGCAGCCTTATCTAGTCCTTGATTTTAGTGGGATTGCTTCAAGTTTCTCTCCATTTAGTTTGATGTTGGTTACTGGTTTACCGTATATTGCTTTTACTATGTTTAAGTATGGGCCTTGAATTCCTGATCTTTCCAAGACTTTTATCATGAAAGGATGTTGGATTTTGTGAAATGCTTTCTCAGCATCTAATGAGATGATCAAATGGTTTTTTTCTTTGAGTTTGTTTATGTAGTGAATTAAGTTGATGGATTTCCATATATTGAACCATCCCTGCATCCCTGGGATGAAGCCTACTTGATCATGGTGGATGATCGTTTTGATGTGTTCTTTGATTCAGTTTGCAAGAATTTTACTGAGTATTTTTGCATCGATATTCATAAAGGAAATTGGTCTGAAGTTTTCTTTCTTCATTAGGTCTTTGTGTGGTTGAGGTAGAAGAGTAATTGTGGCTTCATAGAATGAATTGGGTAGAGTGTCTTCCGTTTCTATGTTGTGGAATCGTTTGAGTAATATTGGTGTTAGGTCTTCTTTGAAGGTTTGATAAAACTCTGCACTAAACCTATCTGGTCCTGGGCTTTTTTTGGTTGGTAGATTATTAATGACTGTTCCTATTTCACTATCAGGTAAGGGACTGTTTACATTGTTGATCTGATCTTAGTTTAACTTTGGTACCTGGTATCTATCTAGAAAATTGTCCATTTCATCCATGTTTTCCAGTTTTGTTGAGTATAGGCTTTTATAGTAGGATCTCATGATTTTTTGGATTTCCTCAGTGTCTGTTGTTATGTCTCCCTTTTCATTTCTGATTTTGTTAATTAGGATACTCACTCTGGGTTCTCTAGTTAGTCTGGATAAGGATTTATCTATTTTGTGGACTTTCTCAAAGAACCAGCTCCTGGTTTGGTTGATTCTTTGTATAGTTCTTTTTGTTTCTATTTGGTTGATTTCAGCCCTGAGTTTGATTATTTCCTGCTTTTGACTCCTCTTGGGTGAATTTGCTTCTTTTTGTGCTGGCACATTCAGGTGTGCTGTCAAATTACTGGTGTATGTGCTCTCCAGTTTCTTTTTGTAGGGACTTAAAGCTATGAGTTTTCCTCTTAGGACTGCTTTCATCGTGTCCCATAAGTTTGGGTATATTGTGGCTTCATTTTCATTATACTCTAGAAAGTTTAATTTCTTTCTTTATTTCTTCCTTGACCAAGTTATCATTGAGTAGAGTGTTGTTAAGCTTCCAGGTGCATGTGGGCATTCTATTGTTTATGTTGTTATTGAGGAATACCCTTAGTCCATGGTGATCTCATAGGATACAAGGAATTATTTCAATCTTCTTGTATCTGTTGAGGCCTGATTTGGGACCAATTATATGGTCAATTTTGGAGAATGTACCATGAGGAGCTAAGAAGAAGGTATATCCTTTTGTTTTAGGATAAAAAGTTCTATAGATATCTGTTAAATCCATTTGTTTCATAACTTCTGTTAGTCTCACTGTGTCCTGTTTTAGTTTCTGTTTCCATGATCTGTCCATTGCAGAGAGTGGGGTGTTGAAATCTCCCACTACTATTGTGTGCCGTGTAATGTGTGCTTTGAGCTTTAGTAAAGTTTCTTTTATGAATGTAGATGCCCTTTGAATTGGAGCATAGAGGTTCAGAATTTAGAGTTCATCTTGGTAGATTATACCTTTGATGAATATGAAGTGCCCCTCCTTATCTTTTTTGATCACTTTAGGGTGGAATTCGATTTCATTGGATATTAGAATGGCTACTCCAGCTTTTTTCTTGGGACCGTTAGCTTGGAGAATTGTTTTCCACCGTTTTATTCTGAGGTATCTGTCTTTGTCACTGAGGTGGGTTTCGTGTATGCATCAAAATTTTGGGTCCTGTTTACGTACCCAATCTGATAGTCTATGTCTTTTTATAGGGGAATTGAGTCCATTGATATTAATAGATATTAAGGAAAAGTCATTCTTGCTTCCTGTTATTTTTGCAGTTAGAGCTGAAATTCTGTTCATGTGGCTATTTTCTTTTACTTTTGTTGTAAGATTACGATTTTGCTTTTTCATCATTGTAGTTCCCCTCCTTGTGTTGGATTTTTCCATTTAGCACCCTTTGGAGGGCTGGATTAGTGGAAATATATTGTGTGAATTTGGTTTTGTCATAGAATACTTTGGTTTCTCCATCTATGCTGACCAACAGTTTTGCTGGGTATAGTAGTCTGGGCTGGCATTTGTGTTCTCTTAGGGTCTGTACGACATCTCCCCAGGATCTTCTAGCTTTCATAGTCTCTGGTGATAAGTCTGGTGTAATTCTGATAGGCCTGCCTTTAAATATTACTTAACCTTTTTCCCTTACTACTTTTAGTATTCGTTCTTTGTCTTATGCATTTGTTGTTTTGACAATTATGTGGTGGGAGGAATTTCTTTTCTGGTCTAGTCGATTTGAAGGTCTGTAGGCTTCTTGTATGCTCATGGGCATCTCTTTCTTTAGGTTAGGGAAGTTTTCTTCTATAATTTTGTTGAAGATATTTACTGGCCCTTTAAGTTGGAGGTCTTCACTCTCTTCTATACCTATTATCCTTAGGTTTGGTCTTCTCATTGTGTTCTGGATTTCCTGGATGTTTTGGGTTAGGATCTTTCTGCATTTTCTTTGACTGTTCTGTCCACTTTGTCTATGGTATCTTCTGCCCCTGAGATTCTCTCTTCTATCTCTTGTATTCTGTTGGTGATGCTTATATCTATGTTCATGACTTCTTTCCTAGACTTTCTAACTCCAGAGCTGTCTCTCTTTGTGATTTCTTAATTATTTCTAATATCATTTTTAGGTCCTGGATGGTTTTGCTCAATTTCTTCACCTGTTTGTTTGTGTTCTCCTGCAATTCCTTAAGGGATTTTTGTGTTTTCTCTTTAAGGACTTCTACTTGTTTACTTGTGATCTCCTGTAGTTCTTTAATGGTTTGTACCTCTTTACCTGTGTTCTCCTGTATTTCTTTGAGGGAGTTATTCATGACCTTCTTAAATTCCTCTAGCACCATTGTGAGGTATGATTTTACATCCAAATCTTCCTTTTCTGGTGTTTTGGAATATCCAGGACTTGCTGTGGTGGGAGTACTAGGTTCTAATGAAGTCAAGTAGTCTTGGTTTCTGTTGGTAGGATTCTTGTGTTTGCCTTTCGACATATTGATCTCTGGTGTTAGATGTTCTTGGTGTCTCTGATTAGAGCTTGTTCCTCCTGTGGGTCTCAATCCCTGGGTTAGGGCACTCCCTGGAGGCAGGCTCTCTACTTTCAGGGAAGGGGCAGAGAGGGTCGCTGATCTACCACCATCACTCAGAGTCTCAAAGGATCCTGTTCCTACTGCCCAGTGACTCCCCTGCAACTCATGAGGCCTGTGCCTCCTGGATGGTCCCGCCATAGAAAGTCCGACCCTGGGCTTATTACAGCACCTGAAAGTGGAGCTTCCTCTGGGTGTTGAGGAGCTTGCACCCAAGCACTGCTGAGGGCACTGGCCAGCCCAGATGGACCAAAAGAAGCCAGAACCCCTGTGCTGGCAGAGTTCCTGTGTGCATGGTCCTGCTGGTCCCAGTTGCAACTGGTGTTGGGACAAATGTGTACTCCTCACCTCTGATCGTCAGTGTGTTAGAGCATCTGGGAGTGGAGCTTCTTCTGGGTGTTATGGAACAGGAAGGTACCTGAGCCACTGTGCTGGCAGGGTTCCAGTGTGCCTGGACCCGCTGGTCCAGAGGCCCCTATTTTTCACAGGGACTCCCAGGCCAGCCAACACCAGAAGAATCCAGAAGGATAAAGGGAAGTACAAAAATACAATCAACAGAAGCCAGTGCAATATGCCACTATCAGAACTTAGCTCTCCTGCTACAGCAAGCCATGCATATTTTAAGACACATAAAGAGTAAGACTATGACATTGACTCTCATCTCAAGAAGATATTAGAGTCCTTTAAAGAGGAAATGACTAAGTCTCTTAAAGAAATACAGGGAGCTGGTGAGATGGCTCAGTGTGTAAGAACACTGACTCCTCTTCTGAAGGTCCTGAGTTCAAAGCCTAGCAACCACATGGTGGCTCACAACCATCTATAATGAGATGGGAAGCCCTCTTCTGTTGTGTCTGAAGACAGCTACAGTGTACTTACATATAACAATAAATAAATCTTTGAAAAAACAAAAGATTGTAACACAGCCATGATCAGAGGTTAAGAGGACACAACATCTGTCCCAACACCGGGAGTAACTGGGACCAGTGGAGCCAGGCACACAGGAGCCAGCCCAGTGGCTCTGGTTCCTTCCGGCCTGCCTGGGCTGGTACCCTGAGCAGATCTTAGGTGCAAGCTCTGTAGACAGTCCCACAACACCCAGATGAAGCTCCACTCCCAGGTGCTCTAACAAGCCCAGGGTCACAGGATTGCAGAGACAGCTTGACTCTGAGGAGTTCTGACACAACCAGGATCTCAGAAAGGACAGACTTCAGTCAGATTTAGCAAGGGCAGCTAGCACTAGAGATAACCAGATGATGTGGGGCAAGTGTAAAAATATAAGCAACATAAACCAAGGTTCCTTGGCATTATGAGAACCCAATATTCCCATGATAGCAAGTCCTGGACACACCATTACACCAGAAAAACAAGACTCAGATATAAAATCACTTCTCATGGTTATGATATAGGACTTTAAGAAAGACATAAATCGCATCCTCAAAGAAATACAGGAGGACACAGGTAAACAGCTAGAAGCCCTTCAAGAGGAAACATAAAAATCCCTTAAAAATGTACGGGAAAACACAATCAAACGGGTGAAAGAAATGAGCAAAAACATCCAGAATCTGAAGATGGAAATAGAAACAATAAAGAAATCCGAGAGACAACCCTGCAGATAGAAAACCTACAAAAAAAAATCAGGAGTCGTAGATGCAAACATTACCAACAGAATACAAGAGATAGAAGAGAGAATATCAGGGGCAGAAGATACCATAGAAAACATTGACACAACAGTCAAAGAAAATGCAAAAAGCAAAAAGCTCCTAACCAAGATCATCCAGAAAATCCAGGATGCAATGAGAAGACCAAAACCAAGGATAATAGGTGTAGACGAGAGTGAAGACTCCCAAGGTAATGGACCAGTAAATATCTTCTACAAAATTATAGAAGAAAACTTCCCTAACCTAAAGAAAGAGATGCCTATGAACATACAAGAAGCCTATAGAACTCCAATAGACTGGACCAGAAAAGAAATTCCTCCCATCATGTAATAATCAAAACACCAAAGGCAGTAAACAAAGAAAGAATACTAAAAGCAGTAAGGGAAAAAGGTCAAGTAACATACAAAGGCAGGCCTATCAGAATTATAGCAGACGTCTCACCAGATACTATGAAAGCTAGAAGATTCTGGGCAGATGTCATACAGACCCTACAAGAACAGAAATGCCAGCCCAGGCTACTATACCCAGCGAAACTCTCAACTACCATAGATGGAGAAAACAAGATATTCCATGTCAAAACAAAATTTACACAATATCTTTCCATAAATCCAGCCCTACAAAGGATAATAGATGAAAAACATCAACATAAGGAGCAAAACTACACCCTAGAAGAAGCAAGGAAGTAATCTTTCAACAAATCCACACAAGCCTAATTCTACCTCTTACAACAAAAACAACAGTAAGTAACAATTACTTTTTCTTAATATCTTAATATTAAAATTAATATTACCAACTGTCTTAGTCAGGGTTCCTATTCCTGCACAAACATCATGACCAAGAAGCAAGTTGGGGAGGAAAGGGGTTTATTCAGCTTACACTTCCACATGGCTGTTGATCACCAGAGGAAGTCAGGACTGGAACTCAAGCAGGTCAGGAAGCAGGAGCTGATGCAGAGGCCATGGAGAGGTGTTCCTTGCTGGCTTGTTTCTACTGGCTTGTTCAGCCTGCTCTCCTATAGAACCCAAAACTTCCAGCCCAGGGATGGCACCACCCACAAGAGGCCCTAACCCCTTGATCATTAATTGAGAAAATGCCCCAAAGCTGGATCTCATGGAGGCACTTCCCCAACTGAAGCTCCCTTCTGTGATAACTCCAGCCTGTGTCAAGTTGACACACAAAACCAGCCAGTACACCAACATATCCTAATCAATCCAAAAACATGAGGAATTAGAAATTTTTTGATTGTCATCGAATGGTCTTTCTAATTTGGTAATTGGAGAAATAGCTCCAATATTATACAATCCATACACACTTTCAGCTTGTTCATGGCAGTGTCTTGCTGTGTACAACAAAATGGTCTTGAGATCTTACTTCTCCTATGTCACCCTCTCTATTAGTAGTATTGTTTATTTCATGTTTTTACACTATACTATGGTCTTCAGAACAGCTTACATATTTTAAAAGTATTTACATACCCAAAAGTAATGTAGACAATTAAATTGGTAGGGGGCTTGTTAAGAGAACAACAAAGTGTGAGACTGAATGCTTTGCTTGATGTTTGTAACTCTTGTATCAAGTTACCACAGTAAGAGCCAAGATCTTAAGCTCTACTAAATACAAAGCAAACTCACAAAAACACTTTATATATTTATGTTCATTTGAGGAAATACTAGTAGTGATGTATTATTTTGAAATATACAGTTAATACATTTGGAGTTATTTAAAATTTATATTAAGAAACACATATATTTTCAGTATTGTTGTAGACAAGCATCTACATAAGACTGTTAAATTGATTGTTGTTTTATATCAAACAACTTTTAAAATACTCACTTTTATTGATATAATATTTTGTAAATTTTAAAGAATATGATAAAAAAGATATTGTAGGTATTGAAGGGGAGTCTCTGGGAGGAGTTGGGGTACAAAAAGAAAACAAGAATGTGATTTAATTCTGTTTACTTAAAATATGTTTTTAAATGTTAACAAATTCAGGTAAATTGAAATCATGTAACTTTTATCATCAAATTGCAATAAAACTTAAAAAATACAGGAAAATACAATCAAGAAGGTAAAGGAAATGAACAATATAGTCTGATATCTAAAATTGGAAGTAGAAGCAATAAAGAAACACAAGTGGAAGCAACTCTGGAGATGGAAAACCTAGGAAAGAGAACAAGAACTACAGACACAAGCATCACCAGCAGAATACAAGAGATGGAAGAAAGACTCTCAGGTGTACAAGATACAATAGAATAAGTTGATATATCAGTCAAAGAAAATGTCAAATCTAAAAGTTTCTAACTCAAATTATTCAGGAAATTTGGAAAACTATTAAAAAAACAAATCTAATAATCAGAATAGAAAAGGTGAACATTCCCAGTTTCGAGGCCCAGAAAATATTCTCAATAAAATCATAGGAGAAAACTTCCCTAACCTGATGAAAGACATGGCTATAAATATACTCAAAGCTTACAAAACACCAAATAGAATGGACCAGAAAATATAATTCTTTATGGAGTTTCCTTATTAATCTAGGAATTATTTCAAGATCAATTGTTTTGCTTCTCTTTCTTCTTCTAGTCATCTTCAAATATCTAGTATCTGCTGTATTTTCTTAACAGAGAAAGATTCACATGCTTCAATTAACTAATTTAAAAGGAAGAAGTGGTAGATGCTTGCAGCAAGAGCGACAGTGGACAAGAGAGTTCCCTTGAGATGGTACACCACCCAGCTTAGCTGCAATGGATAAACTCTGGTATGGCACAATCCCAGAGACCTCATCCCAGGATTTCTTCCTGCCACTGATGTGCTTTCTCAAGTTTTTCATTGCAGTACTTCTCATTTATTTGGCTTGATATGATTGGTCAACAGGAAATTCTCACTGTTTATAACTTGATGTGATTACTTCCTTAGAGATACCTCATTCTCTTGGGCAAGTTTCTTGAAGATCAACATAAAGATGAAAGTTCTTAAGATAATGCTGTCTAATTGACTTAATGATTTATGGAATTTCTGACTTGATTTAAGTAGCTTTATGAAGTGGAATTGTTTAAATAACTTTGGGAAGTTAGGGTATTTGATAGAAAATTTAAAGTTAGAAATTTAGGAAAGCTCATAAGTTTGAAGTTAGGCTCAAGAATAAAGTATTCTCTCTCCTTACAGAACAGCAAAAGCTGCCTGACTTACAGAAAGAAGTACTGTGAGCATTCATATATTAGAAGCATGTAATCATAGAGTCAGATAGAATGGGCTTGGGACAATTCAATGATCAAAGAAAGCACATACTCTGAGTTCCTTGACCTTGTGATCTAGGGATGAGTTAACAGGTTTCTAGTGGCACTGGGAAATAATATTATAATAAAGAGCAAATAATTCTATCAAGAAGATAAGAAATAAAAATAAATGATTATCTAGCCAGCCAAGCTGATCAGAACTTCAGAAATACAAGTTAATATAGATGACCTGGTCCTTGGTAAGTGCAGATTATTGTCAACCAAACATAGGGAGTTAATTGCTACTATAGACTTGGCCTACTTAAACTTTGTCAATCAATGACTAAAAAAACTGCTGAAGTCACAATAAGTTTATCAAAAGATAGATGAGAATTATACAGTTAGATATGTTTCATATAAGAAATGATGTTGTACCTTTTGTAATTATTTTAATCTATTTTTGAAGAATATCTTTTTATGGTGACTATCTGGAAAATATGGAATTTGTGACTATGAGATGTGAGGCAGTGAGCAGTTCTGACAGCTGGAGTCCAGTAGAGAGGCCACCTCACAAAGCCAGAGACCCACTGAGCAAAGTAATTTGTTCACAAGGGAAGGTAGGAGTTTGGTGATAAGCTCCTAAGACCAATGGCTCAGATTTCAGCCCAGAACCCTAATAGTTGCCCCTGCAGGAGATGTGTACTCTATCAGGCAAACAATGTCTCAAACTCCCAGCATTCTAGCTGGACTTCACACATAGTCATCTGACCACAGGCAGGCATGCCATGCCCCATACAATAAAAGGGATAATTTGCCCCCTCCTCACTCTCTTACTCCCTTACCCTCTTGCTGTCTTACTTCTCTCCCCTCTCACTATTACTTCCTCTTGCTCTCTCTCTTCTCTTCCCTTTGTTCTCTTCTCTGCCTTTCTCCCTCTCCTTTTCTCTCTCCTTCCTCTCCTTTCTTTCCCTCTACTCAACCAGCATATTTCTCCTTCCTACAATAAAATAACTCATTCATACATTGCCTCCTTTTTAATTAAGACGCCCTGCAGCAAACAGATCAGCCCAGGGAGAGAGAGAGAGAGACCTAGGCCTCAGCAGCAGGCCCCCTGCCACCAGGGAGAGAAAGAGAGCCTCAACTAGGACAGGCCGCAGCCCAGGTCCCCTGCTATGGAACAACAATGAAGTAATTTTCTTCATAATAGAAAAAAACCTTTGTCTTAAGGGCTATAAAAGGGGGTTGGGAGAAGAAATAAATCACTGAAGGTTGTATTTGCTTCAACCATTCTCTGTCTCTGACTCTATCTATCTGTCCTTCTGTCTCTGTCTTGTGTCTCTGTCTCTGTCTCTCTGTCTCTCTCTCTGTCTCTCTCTCTGTCTCTCTCTCTCTCTCTCTCTCTCTCTCTCTCTGTGTGTGTGTGTGTGTGTGTGTGTATCTGGTTTCTATCAGCATCAGCCTTCGTTGGTTGCTATCAGCACCAACACCCACAGCTGCTATTAGAACTAGCCCCCATCAGCTCTCTGTCTCAGTTTACCCCATGGTGTCAAAACTGGAACAAGGACTTGAGGAGGTAACCCCCTCACCTATGTTTTTGTGTGGCTAAACTTGTCATCAAAAGATTCTACAGACCTCTAGGACAGGGAATACCAAGTTAAGGAGGGTGAATAATTGGAATTAAGATAACACTAGGTGTCATCAGTGCCTAGTCACATTTTCGGGGTGCCATCCAGTGCCCAAGTTGTACCAGGAGCCATCAGCTCTGGCTTAATTGCCTACTGAAATCAGCAGATACTGATACTAGGTTTCATCAGTGCCTAATCACTTTTATTGGGTGCCATCAGTACCCAACTTATGCCCAGAGCCATGAGCTTTGGCTTGGGTGCATACTGTGAGTATCTCTCAGGAAGGAACAGGTGAGTCTAAGGACAGAAGTTGGCAGTTTTATCCCTCTGATGTTGTTAAACATATACTGAAGAAAAAGGGAAATAAGTTTAGCATCAGTCAACTGATTGAATATTTTCAGTTTGCCCAGTAAGCTCCTGGTTTCCTGACCAGGGAACTTAGTATATGTTGAGAAATAGGAGAGAAGAGAAGATATTAAAAACTGGCCTACAGCCAATGGAGAAATGGACAAGCTTCTTACAGCATTTGCTGTTTGGATAGTGTTTAAGCAGGCATTGGCAGATGATAAAGAGCTCCTGTATACTCAGGAGCCCTCAGCTCCCTCTCTCAAAAGGGAAGTTTTCATTTATTTTTTATTTGGTTAATTAGGTTGGGTTTTTTTCTTATTTTTTATTAGATATTTTCTTTATTTACATGTCAATTTTTCCTTTCCCAGTTTCCCCTCCAAAAAACAAACAAAAACAAGAACAAACCCATGTTTCCTCCTCCCTCCCCATGTCTGCCACCCCACCTTCTCCTATTTATTGGCCCTGTCATTCCCCTACACTAGGGCACAGAATCTTCACAGAGCCAAGGGCCCCTCCTCCCATTGATGATCGACTTTGCAATCCTCTACTATACACATGCTGCCAGAACAATCAGTCCCACCATGTATAGTCCTTGGTTGGTGGTTGAGTCCCTGGGAGCTCTGAGGGTACTAGTTAGTTCATATTGTTGTTCATCCTAAGGGGTTGCAAATCCTTAAACTCCATAGGTCCTTTCTCTAACTTCTTCATTGGGGACCCTGTACTCAGTTCAATGGATGACTGTGAGCCTCTACATCTGTATTAGTCAGGTACTGTCAGAGCCTCTCAGGAGACAGCTATATTAGGCTGGCTTGTCCTTCCTTCAGTCTCTGCTCCATAGTTAGTCTCTGCAACTCCTTCAATGGGTAATTTGTTCCCCCTTTTAAGAAGGAATGAAATGTCCACATTTTGGTCTTCCTTGGGAAGTTTTCATTGATGTCTCATTGAGGATCTAAGAACAATGTCTATCCTTTGATACAAAAATATAGGGATAATAGCTCAGAGGAAGATAGTAATGACTCAGAGGAGGAAAAATTGACCTCAGTGAAGGAATCTAACATGGAGAGGGAGGCAACAAAATACAGTAAACCTAGATTGCCTCCCCTGAAGTGTTTCACAATAAGCCATCTCCCAAGAACTCCTGGAAAATATGAAAGACAGGTAAAGGGATTTATGGGATTCATTGCTATCATGGTGTGCTATCAGGTTGCACAACAGGACAATTCATTAAGGTGTTGTATTATCTAAAAATTCTGATTCTGATTCTCAAAAAATTTCTTAAAATATCAATTGTACTTATCCTTTCTTAAGAGTAATTAATGCTGATTTGAAGCCATTGTTTTACATTCTCAGCCTGGGTGTTGCCCCAGAGTCATTGAGAAATTTGACTTCTGAAGTTAAAGTTTCATTAACCCTTTTAGAACGAGATCAGCCCTATTGCCTATAATACTAATGTTTACTTGTGGATTCCCCCTCAGCCAGGCTGCCTTGATTATTGATGCCCCTAAAGACTACTTCCCTGCACAAGAAACTTCTGCACAGTGGGTGGAGCTAATAGTAATAATTACTGTCTTTAAAACACAAAGGACCTTTAACTTGTTCAATAACTCTTAATATATAGATGGGTCACTTTCCTATATTGAAAAGTGTTGCACTGCCCTCTAGCTGTTCCACTATTCTAGCCCTACTTTCAGAGTTACAAGTCTTACTTCAATCTAGAAATTACCTTTTCTTTGTGGGACACATTGGAGCTCATTCTATGCTTCCTGGTACTATGCATAAAGATAAGGGTAAAGTTGATTTCCTAGCAAAAGTTATTGCTTTCTCTACAAAGACATAGCAGAGTTTTGCATTATATTATCAAAACATTGATGCTCTCCACTTCAAAGCTTCTGGAATGAGTCCCTAGTACTAACTGGTATGTCTCACCTCATGCATGTTCTCTCCATGTGTAATTAACCTGTGGTACTATCTTAGGTAGGGTTTTACTGCTATGGACAGTCACCATGACCAAGGCAACTCTTATAAAGAACATTTAATTGGAGCTGGCTTAAAGGTTGAAAGGTTCAGTTCACTATCATCAAAGGCAGGAAACATGGCAGCTTGCAGTCAGGCATGGTGCTGGAAGATCTTAGAGTTCTATATATTATTCCAAGGGCAAATAGGAGAAGAATGACTTCCAGGAAGCTAGGATAAGGTTCTTAAAACCATGGCCACAATGATACACTTACTCTAACAAAGCTACACTTACTCTAACAAGACCACACAACCAAATAGTGCCACTCCCTGGGACAAACCATATTCAAACCATCACAAGGGACTAAGTAGTTTTAATTTGTATTGCAGTGATGAATATGAATTTTGAAAAAAATTAAAACATTTAGTGGTCATGTATTCTCTCATTTTAGAACTTTCTGTTTATTTTACTTTCCCATTTGTTCATTTGCAAATTTTGTAGTTTTGTGAGAAGTATAGGTATTTAAATTTTGCATTTTTTTGTAAAGTGGAAATTTTATCCATGTCTGAAATATAGATGGTAAAGATTTTCCCCCTTTGAGATGGCTGCCTGCCTGACCTGCTCATAGTTTCTTTTACTATGCAGAAACTTTTTAACTTCTTGTTTGTTTGGGGAGCTGATTTCTGAGCTGCTGGAGTTCTCTTCAGGAATCTCCAGTCTACATCTATATCCTCACCAGCATCCCCTTTGTCCTCCTCCAGTAGTTTTAGCATTTGGTGTTTTAAAGTGTTTGAGTTGATTTTTGTACAGGGTAACAGAAATCAAATTAGTTACATTCTTCTGGACATTCAGTTTTGCTATCACCATTTGTTAAGAAAGCAAGAGATTCTTTGTTCAACATTCAGAATCACTTCTCAAGATGGACTGTACCTGACATGAAGCCAGGAAAATGAGCAGAAAGAAGAGTCAAGGATGGCTTTTCAAGGTAGAGGTTATATTTTAGGTTGGTTGGCTCTGCACTAAAGTGTCATTTTTTTAGACATGATAGTTGTCCTGAAGAGCACTTATATTCATGTGTGGTTGCAGTAACCCATGGCCTCACATAATCTCTCTTATGTTCAGTAGATCATCTGGCAGCGATACCTGACATTGACTTTGTAAAGTACCTTCTGTTGGTAGATCTTATTAGAAAGGTTTATGGTCAGGCATGCATAAGGCTGAGGTAGTAAGAAGGTTAAAAACACTGGTTACACATCACTCTACACTGCAACCACACTATAGAATACCTTTTGAAATACCTGCACAACATAATGTAAAATTAGATAGAAAATTCTAGAAACAGACAGATAAGGGGAAATTTGCTCTCCTTTATTTTTAAATGCATTTAAAAATAAAGTGAATTGAGGAATTTCTAACAATCATTCTACTATATTAATAATTTAGGGTGGAGAGATGAATCAGCAGTTAAAAGTACTATGTGATTTTTCAAATTCTTCCCAAGTTCCATTTCCATCATCCACATGGCAGCTAGCAACCACCTATAACTCCAAGTTTCAGAATTTTTTAAGCTCTCTTTCTAGCCCTTGTGTTTCATGAATGCACATGATGCAAAGACATACATGCAACCAACACTTTCTGTGTTTCTTTTACACACAGAAGGTAAAATTATATAAATTACTGCTAAATTGTTACATATAAATAATTTGATCTAATACAGAAAGACTACTATATATTAACTATATATTAATAATCCATGAATACATTTATACTTATAATTTAAAAGTTTTACATTTAAAAGGCTTTTAAAGCCATTCGTATAAATTAGTCACTTAAAAAATGTGGTGTTGTGTGGTTTCTGTGATGAAATAGAGCTTTATATAAATTCTTTGTATAAATTTTATATAAAATTTCACAGTATAGAAGTTTTATCTTTGCCATGATAGAAGTTAAACTCAATTGTTAGTCTATCCTGGTGTACTCTTGCCAAAATGGTAAACTACAAACAATAATTCACATTGCCAGCAAGTAAAATAACTTTTTGCAGGTCATATCCTTGACTTTATCTGGTCATGCTTCATCTCTTCATTCAACACTGTCTTCAACCTTGAGGCAGAATTGACCATTACTCTTTTAGAACTTGACTTACTTGTTAAGAGTTATGACAACATGCACTAGAGCTGCAGGACCCCATGCCAGAAATATTTCCTGCATGAAGTAGGAAGGCTATGAACTCCTGACCCTGAATGAGAGTTATTTGAAATGTATTATTGTTGACAGGAAAAGAGTCAGTTTTTCTTTTTCTTTTTAACAATTTTTTTTCCTGTTCTCTTTTTTTATTAGCTATTTTCTTTATTTACATGTCAAATGATATCACCTTTCCCGGTTTCCCCTCCAAATGAATAAATAAATAAATAAATAAATAAATAAATAAATAAACACCCTGTTCCATCTCCCCTCCCCCTACTCACCCTATAAGTCAATAATGCTTTAGTGGAATACCACATTTCAGAAGAATGTTGCTCCTAACAGCATGTTATTATTTGTGTTTTGCTATTGCTACCACTTATATTTTACAATTCCCATTTGTCATAGATTTACTAGATTACCTTGTAGAATGCTTGTCATTATGAAGTTTTCCATAGGTTCATCAGACATTCTTGCAATGGCTCCCCCAAAATACAGAAGGATTATGGAAGGCAAGTGTTGGAATGCTTAGATGCTAAGAGTGTTTCAAAAATATAAATGTACTGAATTCGAGTTACACTCCCCACAAAAGTCAAAAAAGGGAGACAAAACCTTCTAACATTGCTAAGATTTGGAATAAAAGAGGAAAACTTGAGAGAGGTCAGGAATTGTTCATTCATACTATCTTTGTTTTCTTTCTATAATTTATTTTTTATTCATGTTACATCCCAATTTCAGTGCCACCTACATTCTCTCCTCTCATTCACTCCCTTATAATTCTCTCCTCTCATTACCCTCTGCCTTCTCCTCAGAAGAAGAAGCTCCATTTTGGGTGCTGCCCCACCCTGGAACATCTAGTCCTAGATTAAATATGCAACTTCTCTCCAGTGAGGCCCAAGAGGGCAGCACAGGTATGGGAAGGAGATCCAATTGCAGGCAACCTCTACTCCAATTTCTAGGGTACCCACATGAAGAACAAACTACACATCTGCTAAAAGAAAAAAATGTAGGGGGCCTAGGTTCAGCCCCTGTAGGCTCTTCAGTTGGTGGTTCATTCTCTGAAAACTGGACTCAGAGTCCCACATGGACTCAGGTCAGTTTACCTTGTAGATCTTCTTTCAGTGTTCTTGACCCCTCCTGATCACTCAATTCTATCCATCATTCTTGCACAAGACTCCCTTGATCTGCATGATGTTTGGCTGTGGGTCTCTGCATGTTTCCATCCACTGCTGGATGAAGCTTCTCAGGAGACAATTATGTTATGTTCCTGTCTACAAGCATAATACATTATCATTACTAGTATTAGGGGTTTGCTCTGTCCCATGGGATGGGTCTCATGCTAGGCCAGTCATTGGTTCAATGTTCCCTCAGTCTCTCCTCAGTCTTTATCCCTGCACATCTTGTAGGCAGGAAAAAGTTTGAGTTGATGTCAGGAGTGCACTCTCTCTTACCTCTGTTGCTGTGGCCCATGGGGCCTGCCCCACTGCTGCAGTCTTGCTGGTCACTGCACGCAGTAGCAGGGTACTGGGCACCAGGTGGATAGGGGAGAAAAGGGGAAGGGTAGAATGACCTATACCCAGCCAGAGTTTCCATGCTCTGGGGAGTGCAGATATAGATGTCTGCCTGCACACTCTGCCCCCTTGGAGGGTGTGGGAGGGGGGAGAGAACGAGACAGCTGCAAGGGGTCCTTTGGCCTCCCAAAAAACCAGGGACCTAGTTTCAGCCTTTGTATATCACAGTGACACTGGATGTTGAAAAGGGGCTGAGATCGAGGGTGGTGGGGAAAAGTTGGCAGCACAGCAGTTCTGTACTAGCACAGGGCAGGAGAGTTGCTGGTCCAGATCTCCCTACTGCAGATGCTGGGGCTACATGACAAGTTTGTCAAAAGGAGGCAATGCATAGTCCTAAGATGTTTTATTATAGAAAAGGGAGAAAAGAGGCTGGCCGTGATCACGTGGAAACAGAAAAAGGAGAAGGAGAGGAGAGGAGAAGAAGAGAGAGAGAAGGCAAGAGAAGAAGAAAGCAAGAGAGCAAGGGGGAGAGCAAGAGAGAAAGGAGGGAGCAAACTGGCCCTTATATTGTGGGGCTGGGCTGTCTGTGGGGCAGGCCATACCTGGCTGTGGTCAGATGACTGGGGGTCGGGTCTAGCTAGAATGCTGGGAACTTGGGGCATTGTCTATGTAATAGAACATGCCTCTCCTGCAGGGGGAGGGGGACTAAAGGGGTTGGGACTGAAACAGAAACCAGGGACCCAGGAAGCATGGTCGAACTCCTTCTGTCCTTTGCAGGCAGAAATTATTGCCTACCGGGTCATCGAGGTTCCAGACCTGTACTCAACCAGGAGGAGGTTGCCTGAACAGACCACTATCCCACAATCTGAAGGTTTTATGAGTCTGTTCATGTTCCTCTCCTTCTACCTGAAGACCTGCCAGTCAGCATCAGGTAAGCACTTCAGTCTCTATATCCCCCATTGGTAGAATTCTCAACTAGAGTCACTCCCATAGATTCTTTAAAGACTCCCCAATTCCAGGTCTACAGCTGATCCTAGAGATTCCCTTCACCGATTTCCATTCTCACTTCTTAGGATCTGTATGAACTCTGCCCAGGATCTTCTGGCTTTTAGAGTCTCTGGTATAATTCTGATAGGTTCACCTTTATATGTTACTTGACATTTTTCCTTTACAACTTTTAATATTTTTTCTTTGTTTTGTACATTTGGTGTTTTGATTATTATTATTATTATTATTAT